>CAMZMU010000058.1:22532255-22618017 GCA_947311845.1 Poa pratensis
CATCCGACGTATCCAATCCATTTTATCTCACTTTAGCATGCAGCTCGGGTACGAGTCCCCGAGACTCATGTCGAGGTATACCCCGGCAAACATTTTCCCCATGATTTGACTCGAGTCCCCGAGACTCTTGTCGAGGTATAGCTTTCTAACCGAGCTATATTTTTCTCCTTGCAGAAACTATGAACATCCGCACAGATCTCTTTCATACCCTCTTGTTTGACCACAAGAAACTCCACGACGAGCACAAGGCCGTCCTTGCAGAAAAGAACTCTTTGAAGAGAAGCTGAAGGGATGAGAAGGATCAGGCCGTCGAGGCAGAGAAGAAACTTCGGGAGGATTCTGCCAAGACCACCAAGAAGCTCTCCAAGTAGCCGAGGTCCGCGCCAACTCGGCCACAGAGGCTTTGGAAGCTCTGCAGGCGCAGGTCAACCAGTTTCTCCCGACGCTGCAAACTATCAACCGCGAGATGGACGGTAAGTTTCTTGCCTCCCTTAGCTTTTCTTTGTCCTCCACACCATTGGTTCTCTGCCGAACCATTTCTCACACTGATAACAGGCTACCCTACTATAGAGCATTTTACCTACACCCAAGTTGCGGCCCGCAGCATCACTGGTCGGCACAGGGAGAGGCGGAACGAACAGAACCCCGATTGGACCGTTGAGGACCATATCGTGGCCATCAAGTCTCGGATCCATCCCTTGAAGACCATTGGGTCAGAACTCCTCGACGCAGGTCTGTCTGCTTTCCGAGCCTTATGGCCTCTTGCCGACGCTCCCAAATCTACGCCCGAGCTCGCCGCCAAGCTTCGTGAAGCCGAACAAAGACTCCGAGAGTGGCGTTCATCTTCAGCTCGCGCTGGAGCTGATGCCGCTCTCAAATTCATCATGACTTGGTGCGAGAAGATCGACCTCGAAAGATGGACACTCTTCGCCGAGGCTCGCCCTGGTCCTCGGACCCAATTCTCATCAAGCGCCGCGAAAAGATGGCTGCCTTCTTCGCTGGATATGCCAACACAAAGAACTTGAGCGAAGGAGACACCTACTCCGACGCCGAGGATTACGAGCCAGAAGACGAGGAATACGAAACAGAATCCGACGTCGAGGCCGAGCAAGGTGACGACGGTGAAACCCGCGAAGCAGAAACCGAGGCTTCTCCACAACCTGATGCCGAGGTTACTGCCGACGTTGCCAGCACTTCCCAGGCTACCTCGGCTCCGGACGAAATCCCTGCTGCATCGGCTGCTGCCGACGTAATTCCTGATGCCTCGACCTGAACTTATGCTTGGCCAAAAACTTCATTAAATCCCCGGTATGCCGGGACGCAGATGTAATCAAACTTAAGTAGTTCCTTTGCTACCTCTATTACTATATGCTCATTCGAACCATGCTTTTCTAAGCTTTATGTCGAATCCTTTTGAATGATTGCTCGAGTTTACTTTCGTGTTTACTATATTTGGCATTCTTTGCTCTTGTCTGCCATTCTGGCGTTCGACAGTCGAGTCACAAGATTGTTGTTCATAGCATACAGTACTTGGTAAATTCCGAGGTATGTTTCAAAGTCATCCGACATAAAAAAGAAGTAAAAACAGGGGTTAGTAAACGACATATGCCGAACTGTCTTTTTGGACCGAGTCCCCGAGTTCATTTTCATGTTTCCCATGTTCTTTCGTCTTTGCTCTTGACTGCCATGCTGGCGTTCGTCAGTCGAGTCACAAGATTAGTTACATAGCATACAGTACTTGAAGTTTGAGACGAGGTTCAAAATAGTCGGCATACGAACGAAAAAGAGTACAAACAAAAAGAAACATGCAATCATAAGAGCGAGGCAGTCCCCGAGCTCACTCTCGAGGTGCCGAAGTTTTTATTAAAGATCAGCCGAGGTACATACATTACTTCCTTCAACAGTAGAAGGGTCGGAGTAGAGCTACATTCCATGGACGCTGAAGCTCCGCATCGGGTCTATCCAGCCCATCTCCCCTTGGCTCCTGTGCATCTATAAGATAGTACGAATCATTGTGCAAAGCTCGGCTCACAATGTATGGTCCCTCCCATGGAGGTGACAACTTGTGCCGACCTTTGCTGCGCTGAACAAGCCTCAGCACTAGATCTCCTTCATTAAACTTTCGGGGTTTTACATGCCGCTTTGATAGCGTCGGAGACCCTGCTGATATATTGCTGACCGAGATAAGGCCAATTCTCTTGCTTCCTCAAGCAGATCTACAGCATCTTCCCGAGCTTCTTTAGCCTCGGCTTCTGTGTACATTGCCACTCTGGGCGCATCATATTCAATGTCGGTTGGCAGCATTGCCTCGGCCCCATAGACCATGAAAAATGGCGTATAGCCAGTTGATCTGTTCGGTGTGGTCCTTAACCCCACAGAACTGCTGGTATCTCATCGATCCAACACCCCGGTGTTTTCAACAGTGGTTCTACTAGCCGAGCTTTGATTCCGGCCAATACCAATGCATTTGACCTTTCTACTTGCCCATTAGCCTGTGGGTGAGCCACCGAGGCTACATCAAGTCGAATTCCCTTACTCATGCAGAACCGAGCAAACTCTCCGACAGCAAAGTTCGTGCCGTTGTCTGTAATGATACTATGAGGATATCCATATCTCAGGATTATTTCCTTCAAAAAGGTCACTGCCGTATGACCATCCACTTTTCGGATTGGCTTCACCTCGATCCACTTAGTGAATTTGTCCACCATCACCAGTATGTGAGTCATATTGCCTCGGGCTGGCTTGAATTCTCCCACCATGTCCAGACACCAAACTGCAAAGGGCCACGTGATAGGAATGGTCTTGAGCGCCGAAGCTGGCATGTGCTGCTGCTTGGCGAACCTTTGGCACCCTTCACATTTCCGAACTATATCTTCTGCATCGGCATTGGCGGTGGGCCAATAGAACCCGTGCCGGAACACCTTGGCCACCAGAGCTCTTGTGCTGCAATGATGTCCACATTCTCCTTGGTGGATTTCTAAAAGCATCTCCTTGCCTTCAGCTGGTTCGACACACCTCTGCAACACCTCGGTCACACTTCTCTTGTATAGCTCCTTGTTGATGATGGTGTATCCCTTAGCTCTCCTCTGGATTCTCCTTGCCTCGGTTGTATCACTTGGCAAACTTCCATCGGCTATGAAGTTCATGATCTGCTCCGCCCATTCCGGCACTGGATGCAGAGGAAAAAGCCTCTCATCTATCTCCATTGGTTCGGTCGCCATGATCTCCTTCATGATTTCCTCCACCATTGCTCGGCCAGTCCCCGAGTGTTGGTGCGAAGTCCCCGGGTCAGACCCGAAGTTCCCATCATCACTCCATAGGAAAAGCTCCATCAGTCCTCGGATACTGCGAAGCAGTCCCCGAGTCGGCCAAACGCATCCGACGTCTACCTCCATAGGCTCAGACTCCGAATTGGCGGTAAGAAAATTGACTCGGAGTCAGGAGAAGGCTTGATTGAAGGAGTTCTCAAATGGTTCAGTGCTATCCCCGGTGGCACCGGTTCTTTGGATGAACCGAGCTTGGACAATACGTCGGCGGCTTCATTCTCCCCCGAGGTATGTGCTTGTACTCACATCCTTCGAAAACCCAGACACCTTTTGCACATGAAACCGATACAACTCCATGTTCGCATCCAATGCATCCCAAGTGCCGGTGGATTGATGCACCACCAAAGCTGAATCGCCGAAGCATTCTATACGCCGGACACCTATCTCCTTTGCCACCTTGAGCCCATGGATCAGGGCCTCATACTCCGCCACGTTGTTCGACGCCGAGAAATGGATTTGCAGCACATACTTCAACTGGTCTTGCTTCGGCGAGGTTAGGACTATGCCGGCACCTAATCCGACCTTGGTCTTGGACCCATCAAAGTGCATCTTCCAATAATTATAGTCCGGCAAGGGCGGCTCATATTGCATCTCGGCCCAATCGCATAAAAAGTCCGGCAGCGCCTGCGACTTGATTGCATCTCGCCTTTCATAATGCGGAGTGTATGGAGATACCTCGATCGCCCATTTGGCAACTCGCCCAGTTGCGTCCTTGCATCCGATGATCTCCGAGATTGGAGCATCACATACCACCGTCATGGGATGCTCTTGGAAGTAATGCTTCAGTTTCTTAACCGCCAGGTATACTCCGTACGTCATCTTCTGGTAGTGGGGGTAGTTTTGCTTCGACGTGGATATCACCTCGCTCAGGTAGTAGATTGGTCTCTGCACCGATTTGCCTCCTTCGTCTCGCTCCACCACCACTGCAACACTTACGACCCGGTTTGTAGCCGCAATGTATATCAACATCGGTTCATTCTGCAAAGGGGATGCCAACACCGGAGCAGTGGACAACATCTTCTTCAGCTCATTGAACGCCGCGTCCGCCTGCGGGGTCCAAGTGAAACTGGTACTTTTCTTCATAAGTTGATACAATGGTAAGGCTTTTTCTCCTAGCCGACTTACAAACCGACTTAAAGATGCAAGGCATCCCGTGAACTTCTGCACATCTTTTAAACAGTTCGGCAACTTCATTCTTTCGATAGCTCGGATCTTAGCCGGGTTAACTTCTATACCTCGGCTCGATACGAGGAAACCGAGCAATTTTCCAGCCGGGACACCAAAGGTGCACTTGTCCGGGTTAAGTTTCAACCGATACTTTCTTAAATTTGCAAATGTCTCTTCGAGGTCTTCGATGAGAGTATGCTTCTTTTTAGTTTTGATAACAATGTCATCGACATACACTTGCACATTCTTGCCCATTTGAGAATGTAAGCACTTCTGCATACACCTTTGATAAGTTGCCCCGGCATTTCTCAAACCGAAACACATGACACGATAGCAATACGCCCCGTACGGGGTAATAAAGGCAGTCTTTATTTGATCATCAGTGTTCAGTGGGATCTGGTGAAAACCAGAATATGCATCAATAAAAGACAACAGCTCACATCCAGCCGTAGAATCGATCACTTGATCAATCCGAGGTAAAGGAAAGGGATCCTTCGGGCACGCCTTGTTCAGGTTGGTGAAGTCAATGCACATGCGCCACACCTTGACTACCGCCGGTTCGTCCTTCTTTTTCTCCACGAGGACTGGATTAGATATCCAGTCCGGATGCAGCACTTCCATGATGAAGCCTGCAGCCAGTAACTTCGCCAGTTCTTCGAGTACCACCTTTCTTCGGTCATCTGAGAGCCGCCGCGTCGGTTGACGCACTGGTTTCACCTCTGGCCGAACAAACAAAGAGTGCTCTGCCAACTCCCTCGGAACACCTGGCAGGTCTTTAGCCGACCATGCAAAAATGTCCCGATTCTCACGGAGGAAGTGACAGAGCGCGCTTTCCTATTTCTCGTCCATGCCAGTACCAATGATGGCGAAACGCTCCGGGTTCTCCGAGTCCAGCGGGATTTTCTTGGTCTCCTTGGGCACCTCGAATGAAGCGCTCATGTCCGGAGTAATTAGTCCGGACATGCCGAGCTGAGTAGACTGCGCCATTGCCACCACCTTCTGAAGTTGCTTCTTCTCCGCCGCGATCACCAAGGACTCGGCTAAACTAGATCCCGCCGAGGCACATTGCATAGCCTTCTTGTAGTCACCAGAAATGGTTATTATTCCCTTGGGCCCCGGCATTTTCATCTTTAGGTAGCCACATGAGTGGAGATCATGAACTTGGCCAAGGCTGGCCTTCCCAGCAAGGCATGGTAAGGGCTCTGCAAGTCCACAACCTCGAACTCAAGACTTTCAACTCGGCTGTTATCTCGGGTACCAAAACCCACGTCGACCCAAATCTTTCCCATAGGTGCACAAGAGACCCCGGGCACAATACCGTGAAATGTACAGCTGCTAGGCTGCAACTGGTTCGGTGAGTATCCCAGCTTGACCATTGTGTCTCGGTACATGATATTTATGGCACTCCCATTGTCCACCAAGACTCGGGTGAATCTCACATTGTTGGTCGGCCCACAAAACGTCGGATCCACCACCAGTGCATAGTTTCCAGGGCTCGGCATGATCCGAGGTGTATCTTGCCTGCTCCAAGTGATCTCTTGCTCGGACCAGTTCATGTATTTCACCACCGCCGGAGTTACTGCATTCACCTCCTTGGCACGCCTCAGCATACTCTTCTTATCAGTTGACTCAGTCACAAACACCACGTAGCTCTGATGTACTTCCCTATAATCATTACCGGGGTTCTCATACCTCTGATTCTCAAAGGACCACGTTTGGCTTTGGCCGGCACCACCGTTGTTGTTGTTGCCCTGGGCACTCACTGCATTCACCGGTTTCGCCTGCACCGTCTTCTGGTTTTGGGCCGCATGCACCGGGGTTGAATTTGCTCCGGTTAAGCTCTGATTCTGCGCCGCTATGGTCGGCTTATGCTGCTGCTGCGTGTTCGGATATTGAGGTCTACGCCATTGGTTCGGTGGCCCACTCCGGTTTGCCCCAGCTTTCGCCCCTTCTGCAGCGGTTCGGTGATGAAAACTACACTGCAGAGTGGTATGGTTGGGTGTTCTGCCATTCCTGCCATGATAGATACATGGTCCATTCACCAATGACTCGTAAGTCACAGGTGGTCCGGCCTCCTGCCACTGCTTCGCACCACCTCCCTGATTCTGGTTCTGGTTCGGAGTCCACGCCTGACCCTCAGTCTTCGGTTTCTGGGCGCCTCCAGGTCCGGACTGACTTGGGTTTACAGCATTGACTTGGAAATCTGGTTCTCTCCTCTTCTGCCCGAACTCTTGACGGTTATCAAACCTCGGTCCGTTGTTGCGGTTGTTCATCGGATTCCTCCTGTTCCGGGCATTCCCATCCAGCAGAGGCTGCATCGGATCGCCAAGGGCATAGGAATCAGCTATCCGAATCGTCTCGGCCAGAGTCTTTGGCATATCTCTCTGGAGCCTCTGCCACAACATGCTACCATACCGACATCCATCAGCAAACCACGCTATAGCCTGTGCTTCGATAACTCCCTCACAGGAGTTCCGAACATTGCTCCACCGAGTCAAGAATTCTCGGTCAGTCTCATTGTCCTCCTGCTTGCACGCCTGCAAAAGCTGAGGTCGGTTTGGCCTCCTGTAAGTGCTGGCGAAGTTGCTATTGAATGCCTCCTCTAAATCCAGCCAGCAATCGATGCTATTCTCCGGCAATTGTTCAGCCAGATCCGAGCAGGACCTTCCAACATGTGCGGGAGATACCGGACCGCCCATCGGCGATTGCCCCCCGCAATGTATACTGCTGAAACATAATCAGCTAGCCAATCTTGCGGCTTGGTGCTCCCATTGTACGGCCTGGTACTCCGACCCAACTGAAACTGAGACACTGGTGGAGGTGGTTCCTTCATGATCCGAGGTCCAAAACACGCCGGACCAGGAGGGCCTTCCTCCTCCAATTCTCGGACATGTAAATCCGATCTAGCTTGTAGCGCGCATCACCTGTAGGCAACGTCCGAGCTCCGATACGCTCTCCCAATGCACCATCCACTCTATAGAATCCAGCCCGCTCCATGGCTGAATTTCCATCATCATATCGGTCGCCACCTCGACCGACGTTCTTCGGCTGCGGAACATACTCCGGCTCTTGCTGATACTGCTCCTGCGGCCGGGGTTGCTGCTGATGCCTCGGGGGCTGAGGTGGTTTACCTCGGCCAGCCGACGCTGCTTGCCCACCGTTCTGATTTCCCTGAGCTGAACGGCCTTAGCTCGGCTTGCATCACCTGGGCCGGGGTCTCCATTGGCTCGGCTAGCGTTGCCGACCTTTTGCTTCCCAGCTAACACCGGATCGTACACTTGCAGCTGCATCTCCTTGTTCCGACCTGAAGTGACACTCCGGGCACGATCGGCTCCTCCGACGTGTGGAGACGAGGCTTGCCCCTTGGACCCCTGGCTAACTGGCCTAATCGAATGGACCGCCTGCGAACCGCCAAGCCCGGCCTTGCGGAGGGCTTCATTTTGCTTGCTGGCCACATGCACTAACTCATTGAGCCGCTTCTGCTGCTCACGCCATGCATCTCCGGTCAACTCCGATAGCCCGGCCCTTACTGCTTCGGCTGCTCTAAGGTTCTTAGCTGGTGAACTATACACCGGCCTACCAGTAGCCGACCTGCTACTTGTTGCCTTACTCGAGCCCGAGACTGCAGCCCTAGCCATCCCCATAGAGGTCCTTGCCTCGGTTGAGCAGAGCAGCTTTCTTACGCCGCACAACCGGAGTAAAACCATCCTCTATACCATGTGCAGCATTGTACTCCTTCTGCTCCATATCGAACTGCTGCTTAGCCTCGGCCAGCAACCGAGCTTCTCTCAGCACCCTCTGGCGCTCTGCCTCTAACCCGGCCACCGTATGCTCCACACTTGCCTCTACTGCGAGTGGCCGAGCTAACCTATCAACGATAGCTTCTAAGGGAACTTCTTCCCTTGGCATGCCCAACTGCTCATTCTGACTAGGTTTCTCGTACGGAAACTTCGCCGTCCGACCTGATTTCTCAGGCAGCGCGGTTGGCGTCGCCTCCACCTCGGCTAGCGCGACCTTGCCAGCATCTGCCTTGCTAGCTGCAGGCTGGTACCAGCCATCATCACCTCCACACACCTCGGAGGGCGAGTGACACGCGCCCAAAGCCGCCAGGAGAGGAGTTTCGTCGTCCACGAGCACCTGCTCCGGGTACTCGCGAACCACCTCGACAGCAACGTATGTGGGGAAGCTGCCGAGCATCATGAGGAAGCCATCGGTGGGGAAAGGCTTGCCGGCGAAGCACCCCGCATTGTCGCTCACAAAGGCGAACTCGCCGATCTTGGCAACAAGGCCAGAAAGAACACACTCAGAGGAGCCCGTCCGGATGGAAACTCCACCCAACGCCTCAATCTGCCCCACGGTGGGCGCCAACTGTCGTGGTGGGATCACGGCAGATGCCATGGGTATGGCTTAGTTGGGGCCGAATGGTCGTTGGGGGAATCCGGGGAGGGTTTATGCACTCAAGACGTGCACAAGCAAGAACATGCAAGAAACCACAAGAACATGAACAAGAAACCAAGAAAGCCAAGAACACAAAAGACACCACGATGTACCCAGGTTCGGGGCCTTCGTGAGGAAGTAAAACCCCTACTCCTGCCTTGCCTCTCTCAATATATCAGTGTGGTTCTCAGGTACAAGGTGCTCCTCGAGCTGTATGATGCTACCAAAGTGAGAGCTCGAGTAGAAGGTGAAACTACGAAGGGGGAAATGAGCTAGGGTTTTTGCCGTCCTCCCTGGAGGTAGAGATGCCGCATATATACACAGGCCGAAGTACATTTTTACCCCTGCCTACAACTAACAATGGCATGGCCAAAAGGTAGAAGACAAGCCTCTGCCTCCTGCCAGCTCAACGGCCGGACTGTCAGGCCACAGGCCTAGCTTTCCTCTTCCGGTCATACTTCAGTAGCCTGCCGAGGTCTAGCCTGTAGACCTTTCCCGAAATAGCCAAGTCAGCTCCTAGGCCCCCGAGCTTCCGGGAAACCCGTGGACGGACCTCGCCGTCCTCTGAAGCCTCGGGCTACGAGCTCTGCGGCGCCCGTGACCTCTCTGACATGCCTCGATCCTTGCTGCCAACCTCGGATAACACTCCTGATCCTATACCTCGGTAGAGAATACCTTATTCCTGTGGTAGCTAGCTGACTGCCCCGAGGTTGATACCTCGGAGGATATACCTCGGAGAATATACCTCGGACGTACACCTTACGTCGGATGACGCCTCCTGCGTCCTTGCTCAATCGTTACCTCGGACAGCTTACTACCTTAACCTTACATGTCTTTACCTCATCTTTACCCTACCCGGGGGTAACCCCCCGACATCATCCATAGTGTAATTCTTGAACTCCATACCATTGTCACTTCTAATTGCCAAAATCTTGGAGTCATATTGGCGTTGAGCTAGGGTTGCAAAGTCAATGAATATCTTTTGAGTTTCACTCTTCTTCTTGATGTAGAAAGTCCAACAATATCTTGAATAATCATCCACAATCACCAAACAATATTTCTTGCCACCAAGACTATCATATGTGGGAGGCCCAAAGAGATCCATATGAAGGAGCTCCAAAGGCCTCTTAGTGGAGATAATGGTCTTCTGGGGGTGATTCTTTTCATGCATCTTTCCGGCTATGCAAGCACTATAAGGACGATCTTTGGAAAAATTAACATCGGTTAGTCCTACCACGTGTCCACCCTTTACAAGAGTTTGTAAATTTCTCATACCGACATGGCCTAGCCGGCGATGCCAAAGCCAACCCTTGTCGGATTTAGCCATTAGACACGTGGCAATTTGAGTGGTCTCTTTTGAGAAATCGACCACATACAAACCGTTCTCACGAAATCCAACAAAGGCTACTTTAAGAGATTTTGTGAAAAGGATGGTCACGTGGTATTTATTAAAGATAACGGTGTAACCGGCATCGCATAATTGACCAACGGAAAGTAGATTATATGAAAGGGATTCAACAAGGAGGACCTTCTCAATTGATAACTCGGTGTGATCACCACCTTGCCATATCCCAATACCTTAAGTCTTGTATTGTTCCCAATGGTGACATGAGAGAATGAGAGTAATTGTTTCAATAAGCCCTTTACTACTTCTTTGCTTCCGGTCATGTGAGATGAACACCCACTATCAATGAGCCATGAAGATTCACCGGAAGAAAAGCCCTACAATAAATCAAGTCTTTGATTTAGGTACCCATGTTGGAATGGGTCCTCTTTTGTTAGTCACAAGGGTCTTTGGAACCCAAATAGCATAGTGATAATCATCTCCATATGAGGTACCAACATATTTAGCAAAAACATAACCATTTCTAGATTTCATAAGCACATATGAGGGGTTATATTTTCCGGCAAAGTCATTGTGAGTGGCATTGCCCCTTGTGGCTTTACCACCCACAATGGGTTCAACATTCTTCTTGCCCAACTCCCCCTCCTTCACAAAAATAATATCTTTTGAAGGGGAGGTAGGCATCTTCTTCTTGTTTGCCTTCTTGGACTTGGGAGCAAACCCAAGCCCTTCCTTGCTAACCACTCCCTTTTGATTGGTCAAAAGATCATTGAGGTTCTTTTCCCCTTGGATACAAGTGGCTAGACCCTTTTCAAGTTGGGCCTTCAACCTAGTGTTCTCCTCCATGAGAGATGCTTTAAGACATAAAGGGTTAGTAGCACAAGCATTGGCATCTTTATCATTATGAGGAGTGGTGAAGCTAGCATATATAAATTGAGCTTGTAATTTAGCATACGACCCCTTGAGCTTGGTGAGCTCACTTGAGGTCACCTTGTGGGTTTCCCTAAGTTGCTCAAAATTCTCAAGGAGTTTGTTATGACTCTCTACAAGCTCATCATTTTTAATTTTTAGATCACTAGCAACTTGAATAGAGGTTTCACGGGTTTCTTTTGCCTTGGATAAATCCTTGGCTTGGGTCTCCTCAAGTTGCTCCCGGAACACTTGTTCCTCAACAAACACTTCTAGCTCACCAATTTTATCGGCATGATCACGTGCATGCCCCTCAAGCTCATAAATCCTATTCTCCTTCTCCTCAAGGAGGTGTTTGGCTTCTCCATATTGGTACATGAGAGCCTCAACCATTTTCTTGGTTGGACCTTGGAGCTTGTTTATAAAGAGGGTAATTGTATCCTCTTTCTCCTCATTTTTCCCTACATCCTCAACACAATCCAAGAGAGATGGTTTAGAGGAGATAGTAATTTTAGGTGGGGAATTCACCTTGGTTTCCTTGGCCATGAGGCACATAGGCTTGGGGATCTTGTTGTCATTTGGAGCGGAGAAAAGGGGTGCCAATGAAGGAGGAAGGTTGCCCATTGCAAGAGCCGCCATCCCCACTTCCTCACTTGTATCATCATCCTCCTCTTCGCCACCGGACTCATACTCTTCTTCATGTGTTGCGGTGACAAGAGCCTTTTGAGGTTCTCTCTTGATGAGGTACTTGATGGGCTTGGTGAAGAACTTCTTCTTTAAGATGAGTTGGCCTCCAAAATCTTCTCTTCTCTCATAGGGGCAATCCTTCACAAGGTGATTCTCCTTTCCACAATTAAAGCACATTCTTTTCATTTGTGGGGAGAAGTTGCTTCTAGGGGAGAAGTTGCTCTTGATATTCTTTTTGTTCCAATACTTGGTGGCGGCAAGAGCAAGCACCTCATTGAGTTCACCCACAAAATCTTCTTCATGATGACCACTTGTGCTTTCTTCATATCTTGGATGTTCTTCCACATGAGCCTTCAAGGCAAGGTTCTTTGTGCCACGAATTTGGTTGATGGAAGACTTGGAAGTGGCCTTCAAGGTATCATAAGTGACGAATTGTGCCAATATGTCATTGGGAGACATTGTTTTGTAGTCCGCTCTCGTATGGAGATTCATCACCATATTTTCATTGTATGGAACAATGGTCTTGAGGAACTTGGCTTTGACCCATTCATCATCCATATCTTTCTTTCCATTTTCCCTACATGCCACAACAAGCTTGGTGAGTCTTCGGAAGAGATCCGATGGTGTCTCTTCTTCTAGCATGATGAAGTTGTCCACTTGATGTTGAAGGATGGAGTCGTTGGAGCGTTGAAGGCCCTCATTTCCTTCATATACCGATGCGAGAAAATCCCAAGCCTCCTTGGTGGTTTTGAGATTCCGCACTTGATCTTCATCATGGGCGGTCATGGCACTCTCAAGGATGTACTTGGCATTGGCATCAAGTTGTTCATCAATCTCTTCTTGCCTTGTCAAGTTGGTGGGATCAACCGGTGTATAACCATTTAGAACCACCCTCCAAAGATGCACCGATGAGCTGCGAAAATAAGACTCCATAGATTTCTTCCAAGTGAAATAACGAGTATTATCAAGCTTAGGAGGTGGCCTACTTAGGTTGGTTATATGAGGTTGAGTGGTGGAACTTGAGTGAGATATGAAGTAGGTGGAGCAAAGTTATGAGGAGGCTTCTCACCAGTTTTAGGTTGATCTTTGTTATCCTTAACAACCAAGGCCTCAACGTTAGAAACACCGGTTGATGAGGAGGCATTTTGATTATTAATGACCCGAGTAAACACCTCGTCCACCATTTTGCCTTTCATGAACCCAAAGAGTTCAATCATGGCTTTCATGGTGACGGGGCATTATCATCGGGAGGGGTTATCCCCGCTTCACTTAGTTCTTTCTCAAGTTGTTCTTTATCATTTTTCTCTTGTTGTTCCTTAGCAAGTTTTAACTCCTCGTCGCTAGTCATCCTCCTCTTTAGGCTGTTAAGCCCTTAATAAAGAGACCTTGCTCTGATACCAATTGAAAGGATCGAGTAGGTTGACTAGAGGGGGGTGAATAGGCAACTACAAATTTTCTTTTTCTTTTAATACAAATTTGGGAATTGCTCAAATATAAGTTATCTAGATATGCAACTAGGTGAACAATCCTATATGATGAGCAATAAACAAGCTAGCAAGATATTCTACACAAGATAAGCTAGCAATACAA
Source organism: Poa pratensis (assembly GCA_947311845.1). NCBI lineage: Eukaryota > Viridiplantae > Streptophyta > Magnoliopsida > Poales > Poaceae > Poa > Poa pratensis. Next base: position 22,545,717 of record CAMZMU010000058.1, read on the forward strand.
GTAAAGGAAGGTTAAGAGATAACCACACGGTGACGCGGAGATGTTCTACCGAAGTTCACTTCCCAATGGAAGCTACGTCTCCGTTGGAGCGGTGCGGAGTCACAAAGTGAACTCCAAATAGCCTTGATATGGCACACCGTATCTCCCTCGTGTTATCCTCCGATGAGGAGTTCCACGAGCCACTATATGATGCCCTCGAGGTCGGCAACAAACCTTTACAAGGATGAGGCACACTCCACAACCGAATTGGAGGCTCTCACCAAATTCCCGCGGCTCCCAAAGCCACGAGAATCACAAGGCCAAGGCACGCATCCACAACTCAATTGGAGGCTCTTGGCTTTTCCCCGCGGCTCCCAAAGCCACGAAGAACACAACTTCCGTCTAGGGTTCAACGAACCCAAGAGGTAACACGATCCGCTAGGGATTAGTGGGGGGAATCGAAATTGCTTTGGTGGAAGTGTAGATCAAGACCTCCTCCGTCACTCCTCAAAGTATGAAGGTGTTTAGACCGATGGAGTGGGAGATCTTGAAGGTTGAAGCTTTGTAACAATGGTGGAGAGAGATTTTCAAAGCCTAGCTTCTTTGGAGAAGAAGACTAGTATATATAGCTCCACACAAAATATGGCCGTTGGCCAGTTTTCTGCAGACGCGCGGTACTACCGAACCAAATGGACCGGTACTACCGAACGGCAGAAAACAGCAGTCAACAGGCGCATTTTGACCAGGCGACGCGCGCGCCCGGTACTACGGAGCGCGCACGGTCGGTACTACCGGAATTAATTCCGGTACTACCGCGTAGGAATTTCCTCAGAACCAGTACCGTTTGGCGTTCGCCGGTACCAAGTCCGGTACTACCGAGCGAGCTCGGTACTACTGGGCCGTTTCATCCGGTACTACCGGAGCCAGGAAAGGTGTGCCAAACAGAGCATTTTCAGGGAATGGGATGGCTGTGGTGTGCATATTTGGTTTGTGCAAAACATGTAGACAAGATTGATTCTGCCCAAACCTCCACACCGGATCCCCCTCTTGATAGTACGGTTTTCCTATAAAGTAAAACCTAGGAAAACTACAACTTCTCGCTTGACGCTTGTAGAGAAGAAATCCCACAATCATGTGTGAAAATATAAGATGTACCTGTAAGTCTTTTAGCACACAATTAGTCCGCTTATTGTGTTGTCAACAAACATCAAAACATATAGGGATAGAAATGTCCTTTCAATGAGCTTATTAATCCATTGACTGGTTCGTGGAACGAAGAACGTCTTCGTGAGTTGTTTTGCACGGTTGATGTGGGTCGCATCCTCCAGATCCCATTGAATAGTCGAGGATTTGAAGATTTTATCGCATAGGCTTGTACAAAACATGGTCAATATGTGGTCTGGTCTGGATATCATCTTCACTTGAAGCACCAATATAGTCCTTCGGGTGGACAGCTTGCAATACCGGGTGGGTCTGTTAATAATCATGTCTGGAAAATTCTTTGCAAGCTCAAAGTACCTAGCGAAGTGAAAAAATTCATATGGCAGGCGTTACATGGGATAATGCCTTTAAAAGGTATTTTGGCTAACCGTCATATTGGCACGAGTGGGGCTTGCCCGATCTGCAACCAGACTGTGGGGGATGTTTTACACCTTCTTTTTCGTTGCCCTGGGGCGCTGGAGATGTGGAGGGTGCTGAATTTTCATGATCTCAATGAGAAAGCAACATCGATTGACAGATCTGGTTCGGCAGTCTTAGAATATCTTCTTCGGCTCCCGTCTAGTTAAATTATAGAGTTTGATACGATACAGTTGAAGGAAGTGATTGGCGTAACATGCTGGTATTTGTGGTGAATGAGACGTCGCAAAACTCACGAGGACGAGGTACCACCGCTCCATTAATGCAAATTTTCTATCCTCTCTATAACTGCTAATTATGCCAATGCTATGAAGAAAAAGGGCACATAGGCTGTGGCGACATGGACCAGACCAGGCCCTAGGCAGGTAAAATTAAACGTAGATGCCTAGTTCCATGATGATGTACATGCAGGAGCTACTGGTGTAGTTCTATGTGCCTATCACACTAGTACAAAACATCAAATGGGAGACGAGACCTAGAGCCGGTCAAACCAAAAAGAATTACGGCCGTTTGGGATAAAACACCTGAGCCGGCTGGAATTTCCCGTCCGTCTCTGATAACAACTGCGTCGGGTAATCTTTCTGACCGTCGCCAATCTATTTCCATTTGAGACGGCTTGGATACCTGACCGGTGCAGAGTATTTCGTAGGCGGTCGTGATTAGCGTCCGTTGCTAGTCTATACTACGCTATGCCCTCTGTTCTTCTAATAGTGACAACAGTTTGACAATTTATAAAACATAGATAACGATCGACACCATTACATCATGGAGCAGCTAGCTACTACAGATCGATGGAGATACGGGGCAGTACAAACGCGCTACACATCAGTTTAGATAGATATAGGGAAACAGATCGGCCGGCCAGCCATAGATATCGATCTAGTTAGCTCGCTCTTTAGGCACCGTGATGGAGGACATGGACAATCGGGTACGCTGGTGGGAGTCTCGCGTCATGGAGGAGCTCCGGGTTGACCTGGACGCAGCAGACGAGGGTGTCCCTCACCTAGAAGACGTCGTCGTGCATCTTTGCCGCCGTGGGTGAATCGTAGAGACAAACGTAGACCCCGCTGCCATCCGCGCCATGGTCGACCTTGTACATGCGATGATCGATGTACACCGATTGCATGATCATGTGAGCCGCGCGCCATGCGGTGATGTATCCACCGATGGCGAAGAACTGGAGCACGTTCCCGCGGCCATAGGCAGCGGGGCCGAGGAACTCCACCGGGTGCGCAGCCTGCAAAGGAGTCTCGCCGACAACCTCGATGGTGGTCCAGGCCATTGTTGGCGGCGTCGAGTTCGATCTCTAGATCTCTTTTTGGATGTGGGAGAGAGATCGACCGAAAGCAGAGGAGAGGCGCGCGGATAAGAGTGTTGAGCGCGCTGCCTGCCGCGGGATCAAAATTTATAGCGGCGCGCGAGAGGGGGAGACGTATAGGCGCGGCGGGCGCGGAGTGCAGTCATAACTTTCCTCTGGCGCGGAGTGATCGAGCCAGCCATTAATTAAGCTCGCTCTCCGACGACCTGAGACGCGCGCACCGCGACGCAGAGCGCGCCACGGTGCGCATGCACGAGGCGCACGACAGCACGTACAGCTTGACCGGACATGAACGGCAGGGCGCCACCCTTCGACCCAGTGGGTAGGCGAGTGCGCGCGCGTGGCGAGTACACCGGCGCGCCAGGCATGCGCACGTTGCACAGCCTGTATACACGGGAGCGGCGCGCGTGTACCGGCCGGCATCGATGCAGAGCTAGCTAGCCCTAAGCTGCGCGCGTGTCGGTAGTTTTAGCCCTGTTAATGTGCATTCATTGCTCGTGTGCATTCTAATATAATATATATCGAACGGTGGGAGTTTTGTCGCAAACATAGGCTTAGCCTAGTGGCAAGTAGATGTTGATGTCTTCCTTGCCCACCCAAGTTCGACTCCCCACGCTTGCAATTTCGGTGTTGCATATAAAAATGTTGTTATCCTGCAGTCATGTGGCTCTGACAATTCACTATTATCGATTAATTAGTAGTCTCGAACTGTTGCATTGCAACCATTTTTTTTTGTTTTCCAGATATATATACACACAAACTTTTACCTTTTTACTTAATTATTTTCAATTTACATGCCACTTTTTTACCTATATTATTGTGTTGTAGTAAATACTTAATTATAAAATATTTGTAGCTAGCTAGGTAGGTCTTATTTTGATAGACCAATATCCTATGGGTCCGTACACCGGAAACACTCCGACTTTGCCCGAAAACGATGTTCGTGTATTAATAGTTCTTTAAAATTTTATTATTGAAAATCTTGAAACTTGCTATGTGTTTATCATATGATACCTACAGGCTGTGGTAATTGTATTACGCAGTTTCAAAAAAAATGTATGGCTCTGTGCATTCTAAGTTTAGTATACATATTTACCGGTTGGAGATTTGTCGCAAACATAGGCTTAGCCTAGTGGCAAGGAGATGTTGATGTCTTCCTTGCCCACCCAAGTTCAAGTCCCCATGTTTGCAATTTAGGTGTTGCATACATATAATTGTTGGTTCTGATCCAATAGTCCTGTGGATCTGGCAACTTATTATTATCGATTAATCAATAATAATGAGTTGTCTCATCCATTGAAATGTTGCATTGGAATCAATATTTTTTTCCATTTACATATATGCGAAATTTTGAATTAAAGCGTATGCCATTTTTTAACTATAAAAATATGTATGAAATTTCCATCTTTGCACTAAATGATATCAGTACATGTGTTGTAGTAAGTAATTAATTATAAAATATTTTTAGCTAACTAGGTCATATTTTGATAGACCAATATCCGGAGGGTCCGGACGCACTCCGAGTTTTGCATTTAATTAATTTTTTGGCATTTTAATGTATTTTTTCTATATAATACGTAAAACATGTCAAAAAAATCTTGAAACTCCCTATGTGTTTATCACATGATACCTAAAGGCTGTGATAACTGTGTTACGCCATTCCAAAAAAAATGAACTGAAGTTATACTGTGACGAGTACAATGTCCATGCCAGTTCATCACACCTTTGAGTATATAAACTCAAATGCTTGTATACTACATCATATAATCTCTTCATTATATTCTAAATTTATTGTGTATCAACTTAAATGAACAGTACAAAGGATAAGTAAACCTTATTTAAAATTTATAACATTTTTCTTATTTCCTTGATCATTTATATGATTAGAGCAAAATCAAGAGTGACCGAATATATACGTAAGGTCCGAAGAGGGAATGGTGGCGGCAAAGGCCAATTTTTTTGGCTCGAAATTAAGGGGGAGGGGACGGGGGCTTTTTTCGCATTGCCGCCACGCGACTCAGTTACTCAAACGCTATCTCGACCCTGACCCTCCCGCCGGCGCCCTATTTCCCATTCCCCATTTCCCCGCCCCTCACAGTTCCCCATCGGTGCCCTTCTGCTCACCGCCGGCTGCCGCCGTCCCTCGTCGCTCTCAATCCCCAGCTCAGGTGCGTTCTTCTTCTGACCCGATCCACTCCGCTGCTCTCTGGTTGCTTAGATCTTATCTGGTAGCCCCTCTCCGCCGCTCTGGTAGCTTAGATCTTCTCCGAGCCGCCTCCTCTAGCTTAGATCTTCCCCTTCACTTCAGATCGATGGTCGGCCACACACGCGACAGAGGAGGCCGGCGCAGCTCCCAGGCGGCCAGATTTGCCGCACGGGTGGATGCTCGGGCTGATGTCCTCTCTGCTCGGGCCGATGCCGCCGAGGTTCGGGCTGCTGAAGCCAGTGCTGCTCATGTCATTGCGTTCGATCGGGCCGATGCCGCGGAGGTTCGGGCTGCTTAAGCCAAGGCTGCTAATGTCGTCGCGTCCGCTCGGGCCAATGCCGCGGAAGTTCGTGCTGCTGAAGCCAAGGTAGCTCTTGGCGTCGCGTCCGCTCGGGCTGATATCGCGGCCGCTCGGCTTGATGTTGCGTCCGCTCGGGCTGATATCGTGGGCGCTCGGAATGATATCGCGGTCGCTCGGGCTGATGTCGTGGCCGCTCGGGCTGATGTCGCGGCAGGTGACCGAAGGTCTGAAGCCGTGGCTGGTGCGTTCGCTCGGGCAGATGTCGCAGCAGATCGGGTTGATGGCACGGTCAGTCGAGCTGATGTCCTCGCCGCTCGGGCTGACAAGACAATGCTTCAAGTCGAGCAAGGTGTGGAGACCGGCGACGCTGCTCTGGACGACAACAAGCTGGCATGAAGAGTACTAACTACATGAACTACGACGAGTTGCCGCCAAGGATCTGTTTCGATTATGTTTAGTTTTGTTATCTGAAATGTTAAATTATGGCCGCTCGGGCTGAACATCAACTAGTAACTGAATTTATTATTTCAATATGGACCATGTTATTTGAATATGCAGTAATATGCATTTTTTAATTCGTATGCACATGTTGTGATTCCTGTTTATTTTAACTAATCAATGAGCATGATACATATGGCATGCCAAGTATGCAAAAATGATTGCGCAGACATGAACTACACTGGATCCTTCAGTGTTTATCTGCAAGAGTGCCACCGGAAGTCAGTGGTAAGAGAGAAAGTCTTGTTCCACATCAAATATTTGTAATGTGTCCTTGTGTTCATATCTGAATATACCTAATTTATGTTTTGTTTTTGCTGCTGCACAGATTTTTTCGTGTCTTCGGGCACATACAAAATTCATGTGAAACACAAACATAGCAAGACTCGCTTGTACGGCAAAGGATGGGAAGAGTTGATCAAGCTGAACAATCTCAGGGTAGGAGACATGCTAGTTTTTAGCATGACCGGACCAAACCCAAAGATCTCTGTTATCATTATGAACTTTGGCAAAAACGCAAAGGACACTGACGAGAATTCTTTTGACAGTAATTCTGATGAGAATTCAGAGAGTGAAGAAGAGGATAGTTACATAATTGCCCAAAGAGTCCATCTCAAGAACCATGAGAAATAACGCCCCATCTCAAGAACCATGAGAAATAACGCCTCCTTCCGCTTCTACCCCAAAGAGCTAAATATGTTGGGGTTCCTTTTGTCACTCGTTTGACGAGCACAAATCTGAACTAACATGATATGGTAGCAAACACTATCATGCCTCTTTACTTCTGCAATGTACATATGTCTGCATATATAGTTATGTTGTCTCTTTACATGCGTAGAAACTACCTAAGACAATAGCAGAAGAGGCTGGCCTACCGACTAAAGGCAATGTTGGACTACGACTTGGAACAACAGGGGTTGTCACCACCATAACGTACACAACGAAAACTGACGACCGCATTGTCTTTGGCAAGCCGGGGTGGAAGAATTTCCTCGAAGGCAAGACCTTTAAGGTTGATCAACCTGTGGTGATCATTCTTAGAAAACCCAATGACCTCAGCTTGGAAGTTATCATTGAGATGCAGATCATCTAGTAGTAGTACTTGTTTAGTTATATGCATGTGGGTTTGGTGAAATTGAAATATTAAATATGTTGTTGTAGCTACCTTGGGTTGAAGTTTCTCTTTGTGAATTGCTTTATATGAATGTAACAAGGGACTGATTCCCTGATGGTGATGATCTGATAATTATTATGTTTTGCTTCACAAAGCTGGACCACCCGGGAATATCCCTGGAGACAACGAATATTACGTCCGGAGGGCTATGTCGGACCCCACGGGAACCATGGGATGGCCAACCATTATATACGTCGCTGATTAGTCACGATCACCGACGGGTGTTTCTGTTGTTTGTCTAACAGGGATGTACATATCGGGTACCCTACTATGAGGGTACCTGGTGCACGTATAGACTAGGCCCAACTATCAAGAGGCTACATGAAGCCCATGAAGGAAGGCCCGAGAAGATGGAGTATCCTCCAAGTTAGGCAAAGCCGTAGTCGGTTTAGACTTTCCTTACATGTAATCTGAGTCGGTTGCGAACTCCCGAGACCCAGCCTATTATATAAAGGCTGGGAGGGCCGCCGATCCAGGACACGCAATTCCAGAACCACCAAAACCCTAGCGAGATCAGCATCTCGCCGGGATCCCCTTGTAACCAGCATATACTCTCAGATCAATACCAGACAAGCAGGAAGTAGGGTGTTACTCTCCGGAGGCCTGAACCTGGGTAAAACCTTGCCTTTGCTTGTCAGCCGACGATACTACCATCTCTACCACGTTCTCTCCCCTATAATCTCAACCCTAGGTTCTTAACCATTGGACTTGATGAGTTAACCCCTTGTCCTTGTCTCTATATTGGAGACGGCTGATTCTCCCGGCCATCTCAGGGATGAGCTCATTACAGCCGGTCCTAGTGAACCAGCTCTAATGGAGCGTACATTAGAGACCCCCGCGCAGAGACTGACAGTTTAACCGGTTGAGATGACTCTCTGGGGCCGGCTCTAATGTACATTTCTGTACTAGTGTCAAGGGAATTTTATAGCTGCATCAACCATGTTCTTGCTACACGTTTCATTGGTAGCAATGGCGGAAGCGAAGGCGATGGAAGTAGGCATGTCACTTGCATCCAGGTTGGGCTACAATGTTGTCCAAGCAGAATCTGATTCTACAAAAACAATTGAGGCATGTACGGGCGGAGAGCAGGAGAGGTATGGTGGAATGAATCAGCGGCAATTTTTGCACACTGTGTGGACTTAATGGCGTCGATCGGCAACGTCACCTTTAATTATTGTCCGAGAGAACAAATAAAGTGGCTCATGAGTTAGCTAGAAATAGTTTTTAAATAAAATTTCTTATAATTGGGTCGATGAACCCCCTGGTTTTCTTATTATTGTCCGACAGAAGAACAACTAGCTCTATAAAAGCGAGCCCACATAGGCTACAAAGGCCAGATCACAAGACAAAGCGAAAAGAAAAGGCCCATAGAACTTCTACCTGTGTACCTACGACCGACGGCAACAGCTGAACCACTCGAGGAGAAAACATCTGCTTAAGGCACAAATCTTAGCGAGAAGATCTGACAGTGGGCGACTCGACTGATTTAACTAATTCTCAGGCGACTGAGAATTAGCAAATCCGTTATTTTTATTAAATTATTTTAGGCTCATTTATTGAATGTTGATTATTTCCATGCCCAATTGAGGGACATACCATTACCACATATTGCAATTTAATAGTAAATGTTCGAACATACTAAAGTTACAAATACCTGTCGCCACTGGTTGATTATTAAATGAATTTTTTTGCCGTTAGCACCTTGTTTTGCATATATACATTGAGACATTCAGGTTGAACTCTCTCTTTTGTACAACCTACACAACCTACAGACAGAATGGAAAAAAATAAATGGGGAGTATTACAAAGTATATACAAAACCCATAGTTACGCAAATCAATACTAATACCGTGTATTAGTATTGAAATTTCTAAAAGAAAAAATATTTTTTTATCTCTTCTCTCCTATCTAAAAAAAGAATTTCGTTTCTTAGTGTGCCAACAGAAAAACCTTTCGTCCAACTATCCCATGTGGCAGAGTGCTTTGTCCGGCTTCGTCACACCTTCGAAAAAACGTTCCGCCAATCCTCCCGTGACGCGTAGCACAGATTATTCCTCTCCGTTCCCTGCCCTTTGCTTCTCGCGCTTTGTTCCCAGCCCAGCATCCGGCGGCCGATGCCTTGGCTCCAAAATCGCCGACCGGATCCTGAGACGTCGCCAGTGCTCGTCGGGATTCAAGTATGTGCGCACCAGCGGCACGTTCGCCGCGCGCAATGCCAGCGCGAGCGAGCACTGGCTGCTTCGGCCACGGCCGCGCCTTCCCGGCGATGGAGTCGAGAAATCACCTGCTCTCTCTTCTGAGGCCGATGGAGTAAGATCGCTTGCGGCTGTTCATAGCCGCGAGCCCGCGACACACGCTCTGGGCCGGACTGTTCGGGAACGCTCGGCTCCTCCCGCATCCCTACAATCTGGCTCCACCCAAGCAATTCCTCGATTAGGGGCGTGACGAGGAGAAATCAGTGGAGGAGGGCGTGCAACAGACGACGGGATTGCCGATCCGGCAGGGGCAAGCATGAATGGAGCTGGGAGCCGGAGTTTTGCCAATTTCTCGGGCGCGACTGCGAGCAGAGGCCATAGGGGGAAGATCGGAGTATTGGATTTTCAGTTGTTTGCGCTTTATAGGCAGTTGATGCGTTCGGCGAAATGCACCATGCAGAGGAGGCCGGAAATTCTAGCCGGAATTTATGTCTGGGAGGACACGCAGAGCACCTGGTAGAACGCGCATGCATCTGAGCGCCGCCGATGATCGGCGCCGTGGTGACCGTGTGCTGATGACTCGCGTGCCCGACGCGTTTGCGTCACAGAGCCCACACTCGCCAGGGTGCAAGTTTCCGACGGTGCGCGTCGAAGAAAATTAGATGCCAGCGCGGGCCTGGTTGCTGCTTATCGGTACAATAGTGAAGTCACGGGTCACGGCAGCGTTGGTCGACCGATGAGTGAGTCGTCGTGTCTGGTGCCAGACGCTTGGCTGAAGCTCGGCACGACTACATGTATCTTCGCCTACATCTCCACCAGGAAGAAGGAAGCAAAGAAACACGCACACGCAGAGCAGATTATTTTAGTTGACACATCGAGCGTAAGCACATCAATCTTCAGTGAACAGGTTAACTCTGGATACTTGGCTGGAATACTTCATTTTACATGGAAAAGGGTGCATATTACGTGCAGACACAGCCGTAGCATCATCAGTACGTGGGCAGTGGAACACATCACTCCGCCCCGACCCCTCGCGTCGCCACCCCCAGGCGGCGCCAGGGGAAAAATTTCTGCGCCGCCTAGCCCTCCCCTCGTCCGGCGCCTCCTGCCGCTGCCGTCGCCGGCCTCGGCCGCGGCGGTGGCGGCGCCCCCCGCTGCCCAACGGTGGTCGGGGGGGGTGGGGATCTTCGCGTCGCGAGGTGGAGACCGGCCCGTGGGGGGCGGCGGCGGTCCGGGCCGGGGACGCCGAGCCGGCGGGCTCGGGCGGTGTTGGGGCCGGCGGGGACCTGCTGGAGGCGGTGCTCGGCGCGCCGGAGGTCTTCGCTGCGGGGTTGGCCGTGCTCTGCTCGGCCGCTTCTGGCAGGGCCCGATCTGGGCCCCATCTGGGCCTGACGGGCTTCGGCGGCGCGCGTCTTCCGCGCTTCGGAGGAGGTTGCTGCGGCGTGAAGACTGCCGTGGAGGGAGGTGCCACGGCGGCCGCAGCTTGCGTGGAGCTCGGTGGTTGTTCGGCTCAGGCGGAGCCGCGGAGGTCGCGGCCGGTACTCTAGCTGTGGGCGGCGGCGTGGGGATGCGGTGGCGCCGTCACCGGAGGTGGAGTGCATTCGCGCGGAGGCAGGAGGCCGATGTGGGGGTTCGTGCGGGAGAGGTCTTTGCCTCCCGCCGGTGTGGCTCGCGGGTGGTCGATCTGGTGGTGGTGTTGCTTGGCTGATCCGGGCGAAAGCTTGTCTCCGGTGGTCGGAGCCGGTGATGGCGGCTCGCGTCGTCCCCTTCTTGAAGGCATCACCGAGGTAAAGCATGCACCACCTCCGCTATCTCCGGGGGAAACCCTTGATCCGTGGATCGGAGGATGTCGGCGCTACGACGTCGTCTCCCCCTTGGGGCATCTTTCTTGGAGATGCGCACCAGTCGAGGGACCAGTGGTTGGAGGTGGGTGCTTCGTGGCGTTGCGAGTTGTGTGGCAACGATGACATTGGTGAGCGGAGCCGAGTTGCGGCATGTCCTTCGTCACCGACAGTCCGTGTTGCGTCCCGCCGTGAAGTCCTGAAGTCGGAGCTGCGTGTCGCGGGGCGGCAGGCTGGCAACGATGACACTTTTTCTACTGCGGCCTCGCGGATTCCGTCGATGCAAGGTGTGCATCTTTCTCCGGTGAAGCTCTTCGTCGAAGTTGGAGCTGCCTCTTCCTCGACGCTTTGGGTCAACTGTTTGGCATAGGCCGACATGGTTCTCGGCGTCGGCTGTGGCGAGGACGTCGTCGGTGGTCGTCCAAGGTGAAGTCGGAATCGCTTGCTCGGGGAGGAGTGACGACGATGACGCTCGGTGATGACCTTGATGGTGTTTTTCTCCTCGGCGATGTGTGATTCATGTGGGTAGCCAGGTTGGCCGGTTTTGCCCAATATGGTGTCATGACTACATTGGTGCATTTGTATCGGTTTTCGGCCGGTTCCCCCTTAATGAACCGGTCAATTCCCTCCTTCTTTATTAATAATACGAAAATCGTTTCAAAAAAAAGTACGTGGGCAGTACAATTTACTCATGCAGGAGGACAAAACAGGGCCAATATCTTAATGTGCCGAAACATTCAGAAACTGGTGGCAAGTGAAGGAAATGAGGTGTACGGCGGAGGCTTAGTCAAGGCAAATGACGGTGCAAGTGCTGGCAGGAAACGGAACAGTATTTATCCCTCCAAACTAAATTTATTTTTGCTAGATCCAGAAAAGATATACTCCCTCCGATCCATTATAAGTGTCGGAGGAAATGAGCTGGTTGCATGCAAATCAATAACAGTGCATGCGACACTCTTTTAGGATCGAAGGTAGTACCCTTAAATTTGAAATGGTTGATTTAGTTTTTACCAAAACCAGTTAAACTCAATGACTATTTGGCAGATATTATTCAGATTTGTATATCTCGCTGCCTGACCAATTTTGGGAGTTGCATGGCATGTCTCTAATTTGATGAGAATTTCTCAATGAAGGCTTTGGCATCGCCGGTGTCTGAGGGGAAGATAAAAAGGGCGTTGCGTATCTACATCCCGACTCGTCCCTCGATGATTTATCTGTCTTCCCTGTTTCCTCTACTCCCCGACCACGGAGGGAGGCGAATGCCTTCACGAAGTGTGGTGAGCTGGTGATGGGGACACATGTCTCTTTTGACACCCCACACACGTGTCGTGGACGTGTTAAAACTGTCTGGTTTTTGTGACACATTGCAGCCATACCAATAACAACTTATTTTGTAAGTCTCGGCAGCAGCGCATATTTTTATTACCCGTTGCAACGCACGGGCATATTAGCTAGTCTATACTACTATTAAAAGAGCAAACTTGTCTTGGTGGGATACTTTAAATCTGAGCCCTTCAATATCCGATCAAACGGCTCAGATCGTCCCAATGTTTGACAACTCAACATTGTCCGTTTTGGACCGTTTTGACCTCCCACCAAATCACATAATACTGCTAATGCCATCGTACCTCTTCGTTTTCGTAAATATTACAAAGGATTGCCATCGTTAAAAAAGAAAACGCTTGGAGGTTTTCGTGGTTTACTATGTCACGTCGTTTTGTACGAGAAGGATAAGGAGATTTGCAAGCACACGTTACCTTCCCAACACAAATAAACAATTATTCTACGGAGTAGATCCTAACGTATCCATGTCCGATACCAACAGAGAGAGACACAGACACACGAGAAGCGTTGTCAAAATCGACTGGAAAGACACGGACAGGGACACGGAGACGCGCGGGGCGATTTTCTCCGGCCGCCGGCGTTGGCTTGCAGGTCCGCGCCTGAACCATACCATGCATCGCGGCCACGCCGGCGCACGCTGTCCAGTAGCCGCCGCGATCTGTGACTGTAATCTGGATTTGTTGCAGTGACGCCTATGATTGAGAACAAGTGAAAGACATGGTGCTGGATTTGGCTGGCAAAAGAAGGAGAAGATGATGCACGACGGCACCCAATCGCACTTACAATAGTGTCGTTCACAGCTACAACCACCAGGTATGTTTCACTAAAAGGATTTTATACTTACCAGCTACCAGCTTGCCTACCTATACACGCGTTTGTGAGAAATATGCATCATGCATCTGTGCGACAAAATATACATATAGTATCATGCATTGTTCCTCGGGAATTTCCACCATATGGTCGCCGTTTCTTTGGCTTCCAGTCCGCGGACGGCGGCGTCCAGGCGGGAGGCGCGCAGGCGCACGAGGTAGGAAGCTGCAGCGTCCAGGCGTGTCGGCTCGCGCCGGGCAGCGGTGGGCGGCGCGCTCTCGCGCCGGGGGCGGACTGGAGCGGCGTCGGGGCTAGGTTGGGGGCGGAAATCCTACAGCCCACAGTGCCTAGAAGCTATCTCCCCTCCGTCCTCTACCGACCTGTAGCACCGTGGCCAGGGGCGGACGGGAGCGCTATGGACGGTGACAAGTGCGTAGGGCGGCGGCAAGCAGCGAGCGAGACGAGCAGCGACCAGCGTGCGAAATCGTCGGATCCAGCCGTTGCGGAGGACCCAACTCCCTGAGTTGATTCCCAAACTCCTTCACGCCGCTGGCCGCCTCTCACGACGCTGGCCTCCATGACACGGCCGGAAACTCCTCCACAATCTCCCATCTGCACCACAAACTCCCAGCTCCCCATGTCCCGTCCAGGTATTGTATGTAAGTCTGTAATCGCACTTCCAGATTGTAGTATGGGATTAATTGTTTAGTAGAATTTGTATCTGTTGTCCTGCTGGAACAGAAAGTTTGCTGCATAATCACTTACCCCCAAACAGGCCCTAACACGCTGACATTGTAAGGAGATGTCGTTAAATACAGGAACATGTGAGGATTTTTTTTCCTTTCTGGATTCATGTGGATGTATAGAGCTTAGGTATGACATGCTCTTTTGGCAATTTCAGTAATATAAGAATTAAATTCTAGATGAAAACATTGTGCAAATGATTGATTATTTTTTCATATGAATTATTTTTGTACGTCAATATTTAGTAAAACCAAACTAATTTTTGTATATGTATTAGTCGACACGTACATTGCAATTTCAATATTTTCTACTTCTAAATTACCCCCTTTAATTATGAAAACGTGCGTTGCACGTACATGCCAACTAGTTGAATAAAAAATTCCAAGTCCACGTCGCACGTCGTCCCCAGCTGCGTCGTCGCTGGCGTGGCGCTCGTGTTGGGAACCGGCAGCCGGAGCGTGCAGCTGATCTCACTCTTGCGACGCACGTTGGACGCCCTGATCTTGAAGCTCAGGACAGGGGAGAGCCCCACCTTGAGGAAGTAGAACCCGTCCGTCCTCTCCCTCCGGTACGTGCGCACGGCGTCGCCGCCGTCGTCGAAGACGGGCGACGAGGCGCCGAACGCGGCCGTGATGGTACGCTCGCTCTTCCCCTCCTGGTAGAACGGCTCCACGGGGTCGTACGCGAGCCGTGCGCCGTCGTAGGACACCAACGCCTCGGTGTAGTGGTAGTGGATGCGAAAGCTGTTGGTGTTGCGCACGCGGATGTCCACGGTGAGGTTGTACTGGAGGATCCCGCCGCCGGAGGGGCCGTCCACGAGGTCGAAGCGAGAGAGCGTGGCGGAGATGGCGGTGGCCCTGACGGCGCCCGGGCGGAGGATGAGCCAGAGGAGGATGGTGGCGGCGACGAGCAGGACGACGACGACGACGATGACGTTGAAGAGGCAACAGCCGGAGCCGCTCCGGCGCCGGGCGGGGGGTGGGGGAGGAGGAGCTTTGTACGCCGGCTGCGGCGGGATGGGGTGGGCTGGTGCGCTCAGGTGAAACTTCTGCTGCTGTTTCACGATCGCGTAGGCCGCCATTTGCTCGACGAAAGTGTGTCCTTAATTTTTTGCTGGTGGAGTCGATCGATCGATTGGATAATGCCTGACTGGTAGATCGCGTCGGTAGCGATGATATGATATATATAGATATATGCAGTACGAGGTCAAGATGCTTTTTCTTGTTGATTTTTTGCGCACGGAACTGATATCTGCTGCTTACAATTTCCTATGTTGAAGGCCGAAGGGTCGTGTTTACACTGTCTTGAAGGAGCAGGGAGGGATTCCCTCCCCGCTTGACTGCTGTTGTTTTCTCTGTTCCCTAATGCTAATGGATGCAAGCATCCTGAAATTGCTAGTCCTGGTGGTAGCTGCATGCACGGACTGTCATGCAGAGGCCCCCTGTGGCAGGCCACAAAAGCACCTAGGCAAGGTTTCTTGGCGTCTGGCTACCCTGTATATGCAAGCATAGTCTGAATTTCCTGTACCAAAATCGTTGTATTTTATAGTAGAAAAAATCAAATTGATACTACTCCAATTCTCCAATATGATGTGTATAAGATCAGAAAAAGTTCTATATGATGGCCACGGCCACAAGTAATAGAATTGTAAATATTCCCAAATTCAGAGGATGCACCTATGTCTATGCTAGCCATATTCACTCCTTTAATAATGCTCAATTTCACGAAAGTAGTCCGACTTTTAAATATCAACGGATAAAAAGGAAATTAGACGTCAATCAATTCTATGTATATTATTCAAACTTACTCAGCATTACAAAATATATTAAAATTGCATCCAAGATCAAAGGCATTTATAGTTGCAAAACAAAGCTGAAACTATGTGTATTGACTAAATCTATGAACATCACCCATATGTTTTGGGCTCATTTATTACCAGTATTTCTTGAAACATTTCGGGCCAAACTGTTAAGCAAGAGTTCTTTACACATGAAATTCGGAAGAACATGCTACGTTGCAGTTACCTTTGTAACCTTTCCTCCTGCATAATTTTCTTTCTCAAGCTGTGCTTGCTTAGCAGCTTTCTTTTTCTGCTACATGGGCAAAGTATTGATTGATGCATACACTGAGTTCGTTGAACTGGAAAGAAGATGATACGTGGGGAAAGTATTGATCGATGCATACACATAGTTTGTTTAACCAGAAAGAAGATGATTACTAAATATGAAATGTTTGATAACCAGAAGTCTTGCATGAAGTTTCTTATTATTGTTTTTCTTGTGATGTATGTACATAGTGCTACAAAATTCTCCAATCCAAGGAAGAACCCAAATACCTCCAAGTCTGACAACTACCAACAACATATATTACAGTCTTGTTGGCAAGCACAGAAACTATGTTGAAGCACTCGGTGACATTGTCTTGGCCGTCAAATCTTCAGAAGTATAATTCATGCTCGATTCAGTGGAAGAACTGGTACATGTTTGTACGAAGATTGAGGCGCTAAAGCATGATTATAATTCAAAATAATTGTTCTGCCTTCTCATATGCAAATATCACAACTTGGTTGAAACCAAGAGCATCCAAGAGATAATTTAATTTCCGTTTCTTCACCGCCTCAGTCAATTTTGTGTACCGCTGCAAATAAATACTCCCTCCGCTCACAAAAAGATGTCATAGCCTAGCTCAAATTTGCATATATCTAGACATGATTTAGTGTGTAGATACATGCAAATTTGAGATTGGTTGATACATCCTTTTGTGAACAGAGGGAGCGAGTAGAATAGTTAATTACAAGCAACAGAATAAAAACTGACGAAATGAATGGACAACATAGTACAGGACTGAACAGTCAACTGCCCCTCATTGTAAACATAAATTTCCTATGGCTGCAGGGGAACAAATGATGATGAAAAAAATTAGCATTCGTGGCAACCTTCAGGTAATGGCACATTAACTTCTTTTCTGACAGAATAGGCAACCTCCACTTGGAACTTATGTGTTGCACTGTTGCACCAGATTTGCAAATCGAAAAGGAGGACCAGAACCACCCCCAGCGAACTCCAATGAAGCAAAACCACTGGTACGTAATGCAGTGCAGCAAACTGGACAAGTCATCCGAGTTCCCAGCGACTTAGTTCCAAACTGGTCCCAACCTGAATCCGAATGCAGCTACAGACCCATAACCAGAGGACTCCTTAATCCCATCCCCAGTCTACTTGCTCTAACCAAGGTAGTAATGGGAAATAGAAGGAAAAAAATATGACCAGAAGACTCTATACATGTAAGAGTACAGAGACCAAGAATAAACCTTCCTTCAAAAAATAAGAATAAACATAGTAATAACTGACAACAGGAGAGAAGCCCCGACACAACCTGATCATGAAGAGAGGTCGTATGTAGCAGCAGAACACATACAAAATAATGTGGGACTTATATTTAGTATCATAACACTCATATCTTCCAAATCACCACTAAAAAGGAAAGAAAAGGCCAACTAATCATTAGTAGGTATGGGGGATTAGAGTATGATAACTTAAGTGCATCTTTTGTCAGTATAAAACTTAATCATAACCGAACCTCTATTTCTTACTGAACCATGCATCAATCGCAGTAACATATAATACAGACAACTGAATCACAATAGAACCATCAACCCATTTTTGGTTATTGCGATGGAAGCACACGTACCAGTCTGAACCATCAACTGTAATCATAGACTGAACTTAACTCTGCTCATAGACTTAATTTATCATTAATCACACTCACGAGGAAACAGAAGTAGTATCCCTGCAACAACCTGTCTCTGACGATGCATCCGGGGAAAATCTTCCTAGGGGAAGCAAAAGAACAACCATCAATAATGAGAATCCAAATTATGGCCATGAGAAAGAACAGAAGGGGATCACCGAGGAGTACCTGTAGTGAACCTTGCATCAACCAAATCATATGCTTTTAGTGCATCTAATCAGAATTGCTTCCCATAAAATAATATGCAGTACTGTAGAGATGGATGTCGGGCTTCACCGCGTGTGGCAGCATGATGAAGGGCATGACAAGCGCCTCGAAGCCAAGCCTCGAGGGCGACAACGTTCTGAGAGGCGTCTACGTAAATGTACTCGTCCATGAGGGCGGTGAGAGTTCGAGGAGCGAGTGCACCGGGGAGGCAGGACTGTCAGGGCTTCGGGGAGGCATAGGCCTCGGAGTCCTCATCGGAGGTACAGGCGGCTAGGGTTAGCCACAGGGGAGTAGGCGGACCCGGCAGCACCAAATCGGCGGTGTAGGTGGCGGTACTGGGTGGCTACGGCGGCGGCGATGGAGAGATAGAGGATACGAGAGAGAGGCGAGCAAAGGGTTATGTTCATTCATGTTCTGTGGCGTTGGACGAAAATCGGGTGGGTGGAGAGGAAGACGAAAAACCGGCGGAGTGGATCGTTGACGTACAACAGAACACAACTCTTTCTGTTTAGGTAATAGAGATAGAGATAGAGATTATGTCCATTTGTCTATTGCTGTCTTTGATAAATGAGGTATGCTATATTTAAACTTCAAAAGTTGAAATGCAACGTATCGCTTGATGGATAGAAATGACACATCTCGACAACGTCTAAATTTTTCATCGTTGGACAGACCGTCCGTTGATATTTTGGTCACTGGTATCAAGGCCATGACCAGTTCCTTCACATCGGTGTCCTTTATCCATGTGAAGCGTAATCTTAATGAAGTGGCACGTACTTTTGCTAAAGCGTGTGGTAGTGTTCCATCTAGTGAGTTTTTTCATTCTGTTCCGGAATGTATCGAGGGAACTATGTACTCCGGTTGAAAAAAGCCCCGTTTGATCAATAAAGCCCCGTTTGAAAAAAGTGTAGTCCCTCCGTTCCGAAATATAAGATGTTTTAGATTTACTCTCTCCGTTTCAAATTAGATGACTTGTTATTGGCCACATGTGGAATCTAGATAAGCGCCTCGAAGCCAAGCCTCAAGGACGACAACGTTCTGAGAGGCGTCTATGTAAATGTACTTGTCCATGAGGGCGGCGAGAGTTCGAGGAGCGAGCGCACCAGGGAGACGGGTCAATAACAAGTCATCTAATTTGGAATGGAGGGAGTATCACATGTTGTTAGAGTCGGATCAAAAGAAGTAGACATATACATTAAAACGTATATAAATACATGTGTATACATATAAATATAAATGTAAAAAGGGTCTAAAACATTTACATCTGGTTAAACATTGTGGAACGGAGGGCTGCTGTTCTCACCTTAAGTGAGGTTCCCTTATCCGCTGATATTGTCAGAGTGGAGGGTATTATCGTCAAAAAGAAAGAGTGGAGGGTATTTCTGTCCATTCTCTTCACACACAGATAGTCCATCCCCAATCCAAAGAGAGAATAGCCACTATACCACTACTGAAAACCGGGAGTTCCAAAATACCACAAAAAAAACCAAGGTTGCCAAAATACCACTTCAATCTTGGTTTTTATAGCCAATATAGCACTGCCGTGAGATGTCAAGCTTTTTCCGTTAGTCAGGCTATGAAGAAAGGAAGGAGAGACTAGAGAGTGTTGTGTGCCCAAAATTATTGTACAAGCTGAAAAGTTTTGGATAGCTTGCAGTCTCGTTAATTGCAGCTGCTCTCCGCTCTCTCGTAACAATTAAAAATTAACCAGGCGGTGAGCGAGCAGGCCATGGCGGCCGGCCGAGCAGCAGACAGGAAGCGGCCGGGAGCTGGGCAGGCGCGGCACGCAGTCATGGGAGACGCGCCGCGCGCGGCACGGCGAGCGAGCAGGGCCGTGCGGCCGGGCGAACAGCAGGCAGGAGCCACGAACGGAAGCTAGGTAGGGGCGTGGCAGGCCAGCAGGGCCACGGCGGCTAACCGAGTAGCAGGGAGTTGGCGTGGCGTCCGGCCAAGGAGGATATGCCATGTAGCTACACCGAGAGGAGCCAGCACCGGCGGTACGCTGCAGTCAGGCGCGCCACCATTGCCATTGTTGAGACGAGGAGGGGATGGACAAACTGGTCGGGGCTGGCTTCAGATTAGACAGGGGTAATTTGAGAATTTAAAAATCTGACGAAGATTTCACAGCTTGACTAACGGAAATAGTTTGACATGTGACGGGAGTGCTATTTTGGCTCTAAAACCCAAAATTGTAGTGGTATTTTGGCAACTTTGGTTTTTTGAGTGGTATTTTAGAACAATCAGTTTTCACCAGTGGTATAGTGGCTATTCTCTCCAATCCAAATGCTCGCCTACATCTCCCGATCCATCGCACGCCGCAGCCCGCGCCTTCAGCTTGCCACCGCCGCCGTAGCAGCAGCCATGTCGTCGTCCTGCACCGCCGCGAACGCCTCCGGTTTTCCGATTTCTCCGGAAACCACCCGTGTCGCCTGGGTGGGGACGGGCGTCATGGGAGAGTCCATGGCCGGCCACCTCCTCGCCGCCGGCTACGCGCTCACCGTATACAACCGCACGCCCTCTAAGGCACAGGGCCTCGTCTCTAGCGGCGCCAGCCTCGCGGACAGCCCGCGCGCCGCCGCGGCTGCCGCTGACGTCATCTTCCTCATGGTCGGCTTCCCCTCCGACGTCCGCTCCACCTCCCTCGACCCCTCCACCGGCGCCCTCGCCGGCCTCGCCCAGGCGGCGTCCTTGTCGACATGACCACCTCCGACCCCACCCTCGCCGCCGAGATAGCAGCGGCCGCGGCGGGCACCGGCTGCATCGCCATCGACGCCCCCGTATCAGGCGGCGACCGCGGGGCCCGCAATGCCTGCCTCTCGATCTTCGCCGGCGGCGACGCGGCCGTGGTCGCCCGCCTGGCGCCACTCTTCAAGCTGATGGGCAACGCCGTGTACATGGGCGGGCCAGGCGCGGGGCAGCCCGCGAAGTTGGGCAACCAGATCGCCATCGCATCCACCATGGTGGGACTCGTGGAGGGCATGGTGTTCGCGCACAAGGCCGGGCTGGACGTGGGCAGGTGGCTGGAGGCCATCTCCACCGGCGCCGCCGGGTCCAAGTCGCTGGACCTATACGGGAAGCGGATGCTGGAGCGCGATATGGCGGCCGGGTTCTACGTCCGGCATTTCGTCAAGGACCTCGGTATCTGCCTGTCGGAATGCCAGAACATGGGGCTGGCGCTGCCGGGGCTCGCACTCGCGCACCAGCTCTACGTGTCGCTGCTCGCGCATGGCGAGGGCGGGCTCGGCACACAGGCACTGATACTGGCCATTGAGCGGCTCAACAACACTAGCCTCGAGAAGAAAGGGGAGTGAGCTCCCGATCTGGTAGCTTACGAGAGTTTGGTTGATGTGCAATTTGAGAATGTTGGTGCTGTTTCAGTTGATCACTTGTGTATATGGAACTGCAGGTTCTATCTGTTTACTCTTTACAGGGTTAAAGGTTCAAATAAAATTGCAAAAATGGACTGTTTAAACTTGACTATTTGCACTCAGCCCGTAATGTCGATCTCCCGTGGCAATGAAAACAGTATATTCAATCTTATGCATTTGTAGTTCACATTGTATTATTATACTAGCTTATATGGTCTGGACGACATTTCAAATATTAAGTGTGAATTATGACCATGTGAATTGTTGCTACTATAACTCACAAGACCAAGTAAGTCTTTCATCTATTATTGTCCTCTGTTAATAAGCTTATGTGTTTTATCATATGCTATATTCAATAATGCAGGAACTCAGTACTGGTAGCAACGATAGACAAATTCTTATCTGGTCGCACATCACCTCCAGCTTTGACTGAAATGGTAGTATATAATCTATCTATTGGCTTTCTTGGATTTTTTTTCTAGTGAATGCATTCTCTAAATAGGAGTTTGATAAGGAATATGGTATGAACTTTTCATGTAAATTTGATATTTGATGCTGCTAAATATCTGCAGCAAGATGATGACAAATAGCAAGGGGGCTTTGCAGCCGATGAGGATAATTGGAGTGACTGAGAGCATATGAGTTGATCGTGTGTCTATACTAGGTTACTAACAAAGTAACAATATTGACATCGGGGGATGATGAGTGTTTATAAATTCAGGGGGCTTTGCAGCCGATGAGGATAACTGGAGTGACTGAGAACATATGAGTTGATGATCATGTGTCTATACTAGATTACTAACAAAGTAACAATATTGACACCGGGGGATGATGAGTCTTTATTAAATTCAGAGGGCTTTGGAGCCGATGAGGATACTGGAGTGACTGAGAACATATGAGTTGATCATGTGTCTATACTAGGTTACTAACAATGAAACAATATTGACACCGGGGGATGATGAGTGTTTATAAATTACACTAACCAGTAATTACTGATAATGGCTTCCCAAAATTTGGTGTTGAGTTACTACTCTTAGAGGGTGGTGTACATTAGCATTAGAATTTTTTATATTTTATAGAAACTCAAGTAGTCAGACGTTATCTCGAAAAGAAAGGAGTAATTTGAATGTTTCACCCAACTCTGAAATTTGTTTCTTGCAAGCATTGGATATGTTGAATTCTTTCTGATGCTTAAGTTCCTCCAGGGAACAACGATGAAATTATAAATTCTCATTACTATTTCTAAGTTCAGTTCTTGGGTACTATGTCCAGTTCTGAAATTAGTTGATAAATTCAATAGCTAAATGATGGCAAGCAATGTCAGCCAGCCACAAACTTTTACGTATTTGGACAAATTGAAGGTGAAAAAGGGGTTGCTTCTTCTATCAAGAAATGGTGAAACGTTCTTATTGATACGCGGATATATAAATCCCCAGGAATTTCAGTTGTGAGGTGCTTCATTCCTATCAGGGCCATATTCACGCAATTGATTCTTTCGATGTTCTTGTCGTATGAAGATCGGAGAATGAGGGTAACCCACATGACTATTATATTAAAGAAGTGTATCACATATGATGTCAGATTCCACAATCCTCATATATGCAACCAAAGTGACATTGAGGAAAAATGTGCATAACGTTAAAATCTTTGTGGCCCGGTCTCTCGCTCTCTCCCGAAGCTGCCTTGAGAGTCGACTCTCGTCTTCCTCCATGCCTGGCCCGACCCCAGATCTGCCCCGTCGGCGCCGCCGCTCGGAGTAGAGAAGGGCAAGGAGCCAAGGCCTCCTCTGTAAATAGTAGTATAGGGACTAGGGTAGATCTGCCGCTATGGCGTCTGGGCTTTATGCTCGAGTGGGGTGAGCGGCCAGGGAGTGCGAGCCTCCCCTGGTGGCTGTCGGCGCTCGTCGTCGTCCCCGCGGTGCTCAGGAGGTCTGAGCCGGAGGCGGAGGAGGTAGGCGACGCCGGGATCCCGGCAAATAAGCTCGCGTTCTGCAGATTAACCGGCGGCGATTGGAGCTCGGCTACTGCTTTTCTCGTTCGTCAAGGAGGCGAGGAGGAAGCTGCTGTCCAAGTCAAGATCGGTGGAGGTTTTGATCTGCTGTGGATCTGGATGGATTGTTTGTTTTCTTCCTCTGATTCTCATATCCAGGATATTAAGATGCGGAGGAAGCCTACTGCTCCAGATCTGATGATCTGCAGATCCGACGCGGAAGGCTGCAGCTTGATGATGCTCTCCTCTGGTCATGTGCTGGAGAGGGTTGATTCTTGGGCTGCTGCTGGTTGGCGTTTGATTCTGCGATTTGGGAGTCCGGAAGCTTCTCCCGGGAGTCTATTCACGGCTGCGCCGAGCTCGCCGCCGTTGATTATGGTCGAATGGCGACCACTCCCTCCTCGTCTGTCCGCTACGGTTCTTTCCGACCGGCAAGCGATGGCGATCTTCAACCTCCAGGCATGCTTGCCGCTGAGGAGGCCCTTCTGCACCAGCGCAGCTTGCTCCCGCCGTCGTATCCCAAGTGGTTCCGTCCCCGGCGATGCTTCGGTTGACTGCGCTGCGTTGCTTCAGCACGGTGGAGAAGGAGCAGGACCTGATTGCTTCGTTCAGTTTTTCCTTAGGGTCCTTTGTGCAATAAGTTTGGGCTACAATGTAATTTCCCCTTTTCAGTTAGGCCCTGATGTAATGTACTCCACCGCTGTGAATGAAAGCTTCTAGAGGCCCTTTTCGGGCCTTGTCCTGTTCAAAAAAAAAAAAAAAAGTGACATTGAGAATTAATTCTGTAGACATCAACATATCATGTACGATGTTGACAATTTGACATAGCACGACCTGAGCTTGCAAGGAAGAAGGTTCTCGTACAAGCTATAGACAGTAGTGTGTGGATGAAAAAAAAAGACCTGATAAATCACCTGGCTGCTCCTGCTCTCACCTCACCAGGCAATTTATCAGGCCGGTACTCTGCCCCCAAATACTCGCCGGTCGCCACCATCTCCAGTTGCTCGCTCACTGCCGCCGCCCGCACCTTCGCTTGCTAGAGCAGCCATGTCGTCGTCCTGCACCGCCGCGAACGCCTCCGGTCTTCCGATTTCTCCGGAAACCACCCGCGTCGCCTGGGTGGGGACGGGCGTCATGGGAGAGTCCATGGCCGGCCACCTCCTCGCCGCCGGCTACGCGCTCACCGTATACAACCGCACGCCCTCTAAGGCACAGGGCCTCGTATCTAGCGGCGCCAGCCTCGCGGACAGCCCGCGCGCCGCCGCGGCTGCCGCTGACGTCATCTTCCTCATGGTCGGCTTCCCCTCCGACGTCCGCTCCACCTCCCTCGACCCCTCCACCGGCGCCCTCGCCGGCCTCGCCCCAGGCGGCGTCCTTGTCGACATGACCACCTCCGACCCCACCCTCGCCGCCGAGATAGCCGCCGCGGCGGCGGGCGCGGGCTGCGCGGCAATCGACGCCCCCGTATCAGGCGGCGACCGCGGGGCTCGCAACGCCTGCCTCTCGATCTTTGCCGGCGGCGACGCCGCCGTAGTCGCCCGCCTTGCGCCCCTCTTCAATCTGATGGGCACCGTCCTGCACATGGGAGGTCCGGGCGCGGGGCAGCGTGCGAAGCTGGGCAACCAGATCGCCATCGCGTCCACCATGGTGGGACTTGTGGAGGGAATGATGTTCGCGCACAAGGCCGGGCTGGACGTCGGCAGGTGGCTGGAGGCCATCTCCACGGGCGCCGCGGGGTCCAAGTCGCTGGACCTGAACGGGAAGAAGATGCTGGAGCGCGACATGGCGGCCGGGTTCTACGTCCGCCACTTCGTCAAGGACCTCGGGATCTGCCTGTCAGAATGCCAGACCATGGGGCTGGCGTTGCCGGGGCTCGCGCTCGCGCACCAGCTGTATGTGTCGCTGCTGGCGCACGGCGAGGGCGGGCTCGGCACGCAGGCGCTGATACTGGCCATCGAGAGGCTCAACAACACTTGCCTTGAGAAGAAAGGGGAGTGACAACAGGTAGCTCACGAGAGTTTGGTTGATGCAACATGAGAATATTGGTGATGAACTGTTTCAGTTATTCCCTTGTGTATATGGAACTTCTGCAGGCTCTATCTGTTTATGCTTTACAGTGGATAAAGGTTCAAATAAGATTTCAGAAGTTCAGTGTTTTTACTTGCATTGGCAATACTTGACTATTACATATTCAACGAGCTCACTCACAATCTGTTCTCGCAGTGCAATTTGTTTTTTTTCTTTTGGCTCAAATCACTCCCCTACCATATCAGACTTGTAAACTATGCCATTTCTACAACACATGAAACTTTCTGCCCTCTTGTCGATGAGTGATCTTAAGTTAGTGTTTCAGTATCTTGAACAAACAACAACATAAGTTTAGGGCGAACGCTTTCTCGTCAAAGAAAAGGCGCAATGCCGCTCTGCATTTTGCATCTAATAGGAAAGTTAACAAAACTAGGAAAGTTACCTGAAAACATAACAATGCAAATTTATCATCATTAATTAATCAAGAGGAGAATAATTTATCTGATGGGCGCATCCAATTCTACAAGCACATTAATCCATGGCGGTTTCGCTACTCAACCGAGTCCGAGTCACTTATCACTCTACTTCAAGTAGGAGATCGTTCACCCTTTTCTTATTTATCCAAAAATAATAAAAAAATTCTAAAGTGCAGCTGGATAGATCCAATCTATTCTTTTAATAGACAACTCGCACACACTCCCTTTCCAAAAAAAATCAAAATACCAACCACTACAGTTAGATTTATTAGATTTGTTGCTAAAATATCGGTATTAAGTCGACAAAGCTGACTCAGAAGCTAGCGTTGATGCACGAGTGGGGGAGGAGCTTCATGGGCACCAACAATTGTTTTAATAAGACAAAATTAATGATGATTATGTATAATAAGCTATTAAATTATATAATTAGCGTCTTCGCCCCTCCTTATTTTTCAGCAAGCTCCGCCACTGCATGAACGAGTAATATATCTCGTGCCATACATGAGATGTAGGGTACTTCTAACTATTGGCCACCCACTATTGCAGAATGTCAATACTAGCATTCGGAGATGCTAGCTCCTCCTTCAAGTACATATCAAGCTTGCTTTGCTTAGTACATTGCCTTTGTTGCTCACCAACATGTTGACTCCAGCTTGCCTATGGTTCATGCATTGAAGTTGTTTGAGTTTTTGTTCATTTGGAACGTTTGAGTCACAATTTTGTTTTAAAGAATATGCGCGAACAAGTCATTGAATGTCCTATTCACACGAGATAAAATATTTGGGTCCATCAATTATTGTTGCACCCTTCAAATCGAACCCTAAGAATTTACACTTGCATCAAGGATCAAGTATTAAAGGAATGCACATTGTCAAGTATGAAAGCTTCCAATACTCCCTTTTTTCCTCATTCCATGCACCATTGATTTGATTGCGGGATTTGCATTTGATGTTTCCTTTCCCATCATCCATTTGACCCTCCAAAGCACATTGAAATAGGTATTTCTTGTAGGATATCAGAAAACCTGTAGCAAGCAAAAAAACCTTTGAAATTTTCCACTGAGAAATTGAGAAAGCACATTTGAAAGAAGAGTCCTGCAGAAACAATTACTCTACGCCAAAAAAAAACTTTACTCGCGTTTGGCCAAAATATTACTAGGCGCTATTTGGGAATAATACAAACTTTGCTGGAATCGTGGAGGTGTGTTGTGCAATGTGAAATTTACTCGATGGTCCAAAATCGATAAATGAGGACCCAGCTGAAGAAATGGTGAACTGCAAGGGTCTCGCTCAAAACTAACCCTTTCTCATCTCAATTCTCAAGGCGTCATCCTCGGCGAAGCATTTCGTCGAACGAGTGCCGCGCGCCGCCCAAAACCCCTCATCCCAAGCTCTCATTGCCCCGACCCCAAAACCCTACGCTCCCCGCCGCCGCGCCATGCTCCACTCCGGCCTCTCCAAATCCCAGCCCCTACCGCTCCTCGCGGGGGCGTCTT
This sequence comes from Poa pratensis, assembly GCA_947311845.1. Classification (NCBI taxonomy): domain Eukaryota; kingdom Viridiplantae; phylum Streptophyta; class Magnoliopsida; order Poales; family Poaceae; genus Poa; species Poa pratensis. Next base: position 22,573,078 of record CAMZMU010000058.1, read on the forward strand.
CGCCTCGCCGCGCCCTCCTCGCCGGTCTCCTCCGCGCCGGGTACTTCTCTAAGTCCGCTTCCTCCTCATCCCGCTTCGTCCCACACCTAGCAGCCGTGCGAGGGCCCGAGCTGCGGCTACCCCGGGAGGTCCGTCGCGCTTCGGGCAGGGACCTAGGGTTTCGTTCTCAACTGCGTCAGGCGGTTCTGATTCGGTCGGCCGCGAGAGGGCGCTTCCCTGGCTTGCCGCTGCAAATGTCAACAGCGGCGTCCCCACTAGAAGGACTAGCGCCGGCCGCTCCTCCTCGTGGGAGACCTCCGCTGATAAGTTCTTCTCTAAGGGAGACCAAGGTGCGCCAGTAGAGACATTGGAAGATAATGTTTCGTACAAGGGGAGGGGATTCAGATCGGAGGATAATGAGCCAATTGACAATCCCAAATGGGGAAGGATCAAGGACAAGTTTCAGCGCAATATGACAAGGGATGGAGGGTCTGGCGGCCGTGGTGAGAGGTTTAGTGGGGAAAGGGATGGAGGATCTCGCGGCCGTGGTGAGAGGTTTAGTGGTGAAAGGGATGGAGGATCTCGCGGCCTTGGTGAGAGGTTTAGTGGGGAAAGGGATGGAGGGTCTCTTGGCCGTGGTGAGAGGTTTAGTGGGGAAAGGGATGGAGGGTCTCGTGGCCGTGGTGAGAGGTTTGGTGGGGCAAGGGGTGGCGGGTTTCGTGGCCGTGGTGAGAGGTTTGGTGGGGAAAGGTTTGACAAGCCGGATGTGAGGCGGTGGAACAAGCAAGAGGACTGGGGCAGGAAGACGTGGAAGGACGCAGGGGAGTCGTCAGTGCCGAAGATGGTTGGGGAGGGGGTTTACGGCGTTGGGCCTGTACTTGCAGCTCTCACGGCTGGAAGGAGGGAGTTTTATGCATTGTATACACAGGAAGGGATGGATTTGAGCAGGAGCAACAAGAAGAAGAAGGACAAGAAAGGGATTGAGAAGGTGCTACTGATGGCGGAGACTATGGGACTTAAAGTTGTCGAGGCGTCAAAGCATGACCTCAACATGGTGGTGGACAATCGGCCGCATCAAGGTCTGGTGCTTGATGCATCACCCTTGGAAATGGTGAATACTAAAGAGTTGGAGTCAGTTAGGGTGGAAGGTGGAAAGGCACCAGTCTGGATAGCTTTGGATGAGGTTATGGATCCTCAGAATTTGGGAGCCATAATTAGATCAGCATACTTCTTTGGTGCGGAGGGTGTTGTGTTGTGCGCTAAGAACTCTGCTCCATTAAGTGGAGTAGTCAGCAAAGCTAGTGCAGGCTCGCTTGAGTTGATTGAGCTGCTTTCCTGTAGGAACATGATGCAGTTTCTGTCTTCATCAGCTGAAAATGGGTGGCGAGTTCTTGGTGGCACCGTTGCTCCTAAAGCTATACCTCTCTTGAAGTTACCACCGGAGTGCCAACAATTCTTGTGTTGGGCAGTGAAGGCACTGGTCTGAGGCCCCTGGTTGAGCGATCTTGCACACATTTGGTCAAAATTGCTGGTAATGGTGTGGATTTGTTGTAGGAGATGAAATAGATGCCACAGATGCAGGTATAGGGGAAGAAGGTGATAATTATTCAGGCGAACAAGATATAGGGGAAGGTGATAATTATTCAGGCAATCAAGATATAGAGGAAGAAGGTGATAATTATTCAGGCAATCAAGATATGAAGTCATTCCTTGCGGTAGAGAGCTTAAATGTTAGTGTTGCAGCAGGAGTTTTACTTTATCATCTGGCTGGAAAGAATGTCCACCCTGTAAGTGAGAAGCCTAGCACCTCTCTTGTGTAAGGATGTTCCATGTTTCATGCATACAATAATTATTGACGTTCTGATTTACCCCCATTAAGGGTGGACTTCATTTTCTGTTGCATGCTTTGAATTTTTCTGGTCTACTAACTATTTGTTGCATAGGTGTGAGGACAACTCTGAGAAATAGCTTATTTCACAGTCTGAATCAGATTCTATGCTGCGTTAACTATCATACCTTAGGACACTTGTTTGAGAAATAGCTAACAAGTGTGGCAGAATTTGGCATTTGGCACATGGGACACATGGATGAAAAAGTGTGGCAAAGCACAGTATCTAGTCTCTCCGTTTCTAAATATAAGATGTTTTAGCTTTTTCCAGATTCACATGTATCTATATGTATCTAGACACGTTTTAGTGTGTATGTTCACTCATTTCAGTCCGCATCTAGTCAACATGTGAAATGCCTAAAACATCTTATATTTAGGACCGGATGGAGTAGAAACCAAACACACAACAACAAAACCCTGTCGTGCCTAAAGTTAGGCGTGGCATATTGTATTTGAGAACGAAGCAGCTCCTAGACCATGTACATAATTCCTGAGCATAGATTGACACCACCATACATTTACTTATTCTGGAGTAATCTGGATAAAATCATTAAAAGAGGATGAGTTATTTTGTTATCATATTTACATATAACAAAATAGCTTGTCGTATCACTGTAAGTCTGGAATACCTTTCTGATAAGAATTTGAGGTGAAATATTCTGCTTGGTCCATGGGACTTCACATCTATTGCTTTCAGACTTATTATCGCCGATCCTGGTGTGCATTGAAACTTCCAACTGCAGTGTAATGCACCTTGAGCAATCAAACTATTTGTATGTGGTATATCAATTAGGTAATATTTATCAGTTGACATGACAGATGAACATATGCAATTGCGTTTGCAGTTTTTGAATCATAAGAACAAACTTCTCTGCTTCTTTGAGAATAAATGGCCTTACCTAATTGAACACTTCCGACTGCTGCTCTGCAGTCCTGGCAGTGCTATCCACAAAATATCTATCAGTCTGTTAGGCCCCAGTTTATCGTTGTATATTAATCTAAATTGACTGTCAATTATAACCCCCCGGAAGGATATCAACCTTCTACTTAGCTCTGCTAACGGATCAATTAATTGGGAATGACTATAATTCTTGGACACATCATGATAACCACCTACAGATGGACCCAAGCCTTAGTTTGTTGAGGCAATTGGGCTAACATTTATGTAGTATATGCATGACTGTCCTTGGTATAAAGGTTATATAATCTCGAGTTAAGCCTTTTGTTTTCACCTGCGGTTCATTGAGCATAGTTTTTTCTGGTGACTCGTTGATGATGGTGTTGAAATACGTCTGCTTTCTTTTGTCTCTGGAGATAAGTATATAAATGGCTCATTCAGCTCCTCGGTTACTTCACTCTGTGTTAGCTCATTAGCAAGAAAGATTGTATGCAATCACGGAGTATTTATCTTGCTATACTGCTATCTAATGGATATACGACCAGAAAAGAGTCTGTACAAACCTAAATATCCAAAGCAGTCTATAGTTGGCTAAAGATACTTGAAAGTTGTAGGAGAGGATTTAGAGTTGAGTGGTTTAATTATGCTGAAGGGCCCATGAAAGATCTACGAAGTCACCCAGTTTCTTCATATTACTCCCTCAATTCCAAAATATAGTGCATATCCATTTTGCCTAGTCCAACTTTGTAAAGTTTGAGTTTGTAGAAAGTAAATCAGCATCTACACTACCAATAAACATGGTCAAACTTCACAAGTTTTGACTTGGGAGAAAATATATGTGCACTATAATTTGGAATGGAGGAGTATATAGCAGCATTTATCTATGCCACAGGTATTCAACTATCTCAATCATTCAACCTTTATACTTTCTTGAAACCAATTAGTGAAGGATGAAGCTTAAAAGTACAGTTTTTTTTGTTGCTCCACCAAACTTTAGTGACATCTTAGTTCACCACTCTGTAATCACAGTTGACAAGCACAAGCATGGCATGCCTGGTCGTTTTTTTTTCATGGCTGCGGTGCTGTTCGCTGATAGAAAAACTGGCAGTGACCACTCCTCTAGTTGAGGACCAAGAGGTGCTGTATCACGAGAGTATGACTATAGTTTTGTGTTATTCTTAAAGGACTGGGAATTTACTGATTGCTACAGCTGAAAGTTATTAACTAAAGAAAACTGAGGTGTAACAGTATATTCAGCGGAACCCCGGGATTCAGTTTGGCAGTTTACGGGCTGCTGTTTTCTCTTGTTTGAAATATGGTTACTATCCTTGGTGCTGTCTAAAGTCTAAACTTTCAGCTCCATATCATTGATTTCAACAGTATTGTAGGTTAGGAAGTTAAAGCAGAATATCATGGTAGTTTAACACTAGCTGTCTAGTACTAGCATGCTTGCGACATGACATCTCAAATACATTCATGCACTGGATTGGCTTCGTTTTTCTGCAGTGACCCATTCTAGTAACAGGATTCTTCTGGTAAACATTAGCTGCATTCTTGGTACATGGCTCCAGATGTTCTTCTGGAATATTCTGCAAGTGGGCTGTCCATTGTTACAACACATGGAAGTGTACTGAAGCACGCCTACTGCACTGTTTTCTTCTCAAAGGAAGAACATAGCTGAACTGTCAATTGTCAGTTTCTGGTTGATTTAGATCTAGAGATTGTTCTTATAATATTTTAACAGAATATACTTAACTAGAGAGAAGATGAGACAAGGACGAGATGACAGTACAAGAAACAGAAACCTAATGTTTTATCCAAAACTGGACAGCTGATTATAAATAATACGTAGTATATGGGAATATTTTACATGTTGGTGCGCGTGAATAAAGTGGATATCTATTTCTGCATCGTGTCAGATAAATGTAGGTAAGGATTGAAAGCTTTGATAAGTAGTATGATTTAAGAAACTATATCAAGCATCGTTTGCTTCACTGCACCGATCCTATTTTTTGGACTGGGTATCACAATCAGGTTGGATCAACCAGGGGTTCAGCGTCGAGACTATGAGAGGTGGTGGCCTTTTATGTGGTTTAAAATGCAAGGTTTGTCGGTCTTAATTTTGCTCGACCTTTCCTTTTATATAATTACATTACTTTTTCGCCATTTTCTTTCAAATGGATTTTATGTTTCTGGTGTGCTTGGATGTGGCACAAGAATTGGAATTATTGCACCTTTTTTACTTTGAGAGGTGTTTTTCTTATTTATTTGTTCTTTGAATAGCTGGTACCTGCCATTTTGAAGTAAGAATTAGGTGAATTCATGCTAGGCATCTCCGTTCTAACCATCAAGCTGATCAAGATGGCTTTTACTTGTGCGTCCACATACCTTTTGATAGAGTACATATTCTCTGGTTATCTCGGTTTACATGTGGAACTGTGAATCCATCCACTTGAAGAAGGTAAATCCATACTGTAGAACGTTCTTCCTGAATAGCTACACAGGCTCTTTAGATGCATGAGCCCCTTGTGGGCTGAAGGTGCGTCTACGGGATGTTCACAGGTCCCATACCCCTTCCCACTGTAGCATTAGAAATTAGGCACATGGCATTGCTCTTGGGCTCCCAACATGAGAAACTGCCGATGCCCTCAGTTACCTGTAGTACATCTTTACACTTCTCTAGTCTCTTTAATTGGCAGATCGATTTTAGGTAACTAGACTTAAACAGCTACTCTCTCCGTTCCGTATTAGTTGTCACTGACTTAGTACAAATTGTACTAAATCAGTGACAACTACTATGGAACGGAGGGAGTAGTAGTGGACTAGAAAATTCACAGATGGGTGCTTTCAATAAGGTTGGCTTTCTCATTCTGGATTATATTAACACCTTTTGTGGCTTTAACCTACACCAAAAGCACCGTGCTGGCAAAAATGTACAATTTTTTACTCCATATTGGTAAAACATGGCTACACCCTACACATGAGTGCACCACACAACGGGGGATAAAGATATCCGGTAAGGACATTACGGAAGAGCTAAGATTCTTCATAAGTCCACCCCACCTATGCTACTTTTTATGCTGTCCAGAATTTAGGGATGGTCCAGTGACAAAGACCTTTTTTGTCTGCAATTCAAGGTTCGTGAGCATCAAGTTGAATATTCCCCTGTACCAGAAAAGTCTCTCTCCTCTTAATGTCCCTCAGCTTGTTTGGTGCATATGCTTAATTAATAATTATACATATTTATCCAAATACGCACACATCTATACAGGTACTACTTGTTTGTCGGATCTGCTGGAGATGCCTGTCATAGTAACTGTTCCAATAGCAACATCCTGCACTGAAGGCGCAACAAGTTTACATATTCTGCAGTCTCGTTTTCAGGTATGCCCCATAACAACCAATCGCAAATTTCTTATATGTGTCTATTATAACATCTGAGTTACATGAGTTAATGGCACCCGCAGTCACGCAACTCGTCACGTATGTGCACTTAAGTCACACTTCTCCAGAACGTGATTTTTTGGTCACACATCTGGACAAGTGGGTGCACGGTGGTCTCTGGGCCCACGTGTCAGACCGTTTTCCGTTGCGGGAGTGCTGACATGGACAAGTAATTTTGCAGAAAACCCCCTGTATTTTTAGATATTTCGCAAAATGGTCCTCCTAATTTTACAAAATGGTCCTTCTAATTTTGTACCATTTTGTAAAATTATATTACTCCAGGGGGTTTTCTGAAAATTTACCGTCCAAAACGGACTGACACGTGGGCCCAGAGACCTGCGTGCACCCACTTGTCCAGATGTGTGACCAAAAAATCACGTTCTGGAGAAGTGTGACTTAAGTGCACATACGTGACGAGTTGCGTGACTGCGGGTGCCATTAACTCGAGTTACATGGCCTTATCTTGCTACTGCATATAACTAACTCAGTTTTATTTCATCAATTTTGCCTCTCTCATTTTGGGATTGCTAAAATCCACTCTCACAATTCTTGCAAAAGTGATAGGCACTATACTCGCTTTGTTCACATTATTGTCAAGTTGAATCCAATGTGCAGTTCCTGTCATCAACAAAGAACCTGCCACCTGTTTTTAATCTTGACTTTGTCAAGGGCCTCGTGATATGATCACCCGGGAACATGGAGGTAATTTCCTGATTTGGCAAGTGGCGCCATCAGATGGGTTGAATCACTGACTCACCTACAACATGTACTCCTATTAAAACAGTACTACTTACAATTGATTTTATCATCACAAGAAAAGAAAAAGGATAAAAAAGGTTGCCCTCTTGTGTGCAGTCACGGTCTTGCCACTATTGGCAGTGGGGCAATTGGTACCCAGCAAGCACATGTTTTACTTTCGGCAGTTTTATGGTTTGGTCAAACCTTTCTCATGGTGTTCGTGACAAAAGAAGAGAAAGGGCTGAAGTTGGAAAGATAATCAATAATTAACAACTCAGTTAATATCATTAGCTGGCGTGATCCTATCAGAACAGCCTAGGTGCCGACCCTCTGTCCTGGACAGATTTGCATGTCAGATTACGTCAGTGCAGAATACAATTTTCAGACAAAGAGTCACTTCATATGTATGAGCCGTCGAGCTCTCTCTTGTAAACTAAATCCATGTAACTGAATCAAGAACTCTAAGAGTTAAAAATTACAAGGTGGCCTAATTTACAAAACGGGCAGGATATCTCCATGCATCTGCTGTACGCTAATTCATCTCACTAGATTCGTCTCTACAAGCAAAATAAGATGGTAGTAAATAGTAATTCCCCACAAGGATAATGATCCGGCTTCAGTGAGTAACATTTCAAATGGTTGAAAAGTTGACACCATTTCAGCAATTTGTTGCTCTCCCAGGAATAGCTCCACTCTGGAAACAAAAAGCAAACAAAAACGGATAATGTAAGTTAAACTATGGCTTGGTTTGGGCAATCCAAGCACATGCCTGATATCGGCACACATAGCAGAAATGTGCAGTTGACTTCATCAACATTTATCCACGAGCTAAAATTTTGTTTATAGACAAAGATTTGGACGCACATTGAAGTGGCGTTGTACTTACCAGGCCATGTGAAAGCTCTGAGCTCCTTAAAACCCTCAGCCTTTTAGCAGTTGAGACAAACGCACTGCAGTAGTTATATATACAATAAGTAGTTTAGATCGTGTGGAGGTTCTTAATACAAATCAGGAAGATATATGATGGAACAAGCAAGCTTACTTCCAAGGGACATCCCCAACCAACATCCTGTCTCCTTCATTGTCTTCGTAAACTAGAGTATATTCACCGGACCCGTCCAGCAAGTGCGAAAATAATTTTTCGTCTGCCCCTTGCTCTGCATGTTCAGCATTGGATGCCTCCCTTTGGGCTGCAACATGGTGATACATAAGTTGTAATGAAAACGAAGATATAAACTTGATTTGTTTGAGCATATGAATTGACAGTTTGAAACTGAATCGGGGTACTTATTTTGTTGGATTATTGTTAATTCTTACCTTCGATAAAACCATGGAAGAGATCTTTTACAGCCGATGAAAGTTTCTCATAGCTGTCACATGCTGCAAGATCTACTTTCCTTCCAATGGGGTTCCCATCCATGTTGATTTTTACGAGAGTGCTTTTCTTGCAGTTAAGCGCTGTTTTCGCATCAGCTTCACCATTTTGTGGCTCAGGGAGCTGTTTGGGTAAACTACTGCTAGCAAGGTATCTCCTGATTGATCTGATTGGAGGCCAACCGACGACTGGAACTGCAGACCCTCTGTATCAGATTAGAGCTCGGTGAGTTATTCTGTGAAAAGGCTGACAAATAAATATATGCATGCTAGTACTATTGACCTAATCACCTAATAACTGAATATATGGTGAGAGCTAAACATCATTCATGGTTGACACTACTATTCACCTTTTCTATTTGTACTGCACTTATTCCGAAAGACTGCTACTACAGCGTTCATAATTCAAAGATAAACCTCACAAAGGTGAAGCTGTAAGCCTGTAAAGATCGGAAAAACAATACAGTACCTACAGACTTTAGTAAAAAGAGAAAACCATCTTTAAATAAACTAACATAAAGTGAAGTGAACTTTTGGAAAGGGAACTTTGATCCTTAGGCATTCCAGTTGACTAACTAAGAACAACTAAACTTATGCCATCGTAAATTGCAGTTCAGATGAAATTCAAGAGATAGGACATTTTTTAAGGGCCACGGGAAGAAATTCAGAGCACTACAATTTCTGGAAAACCTCAAATGATCATGAAAATAAAATTCGTTAAATGAATTATAAATGGTGACAGTAGCAAACGCAGATATACTTTGTATAGATTAAAAAACACAGATATACTTGATTCGTGAGAGCAGAAAAGATAGCAAAAGCAGCATGATCTAGGGCAATCATTACCTTCCCCGCGCCTGTGGGCTGTTGCGTGCAGGTGTAGCAGAAGGAGGAGCATGCGATGGTGGTGGGGGACAGCACCCTTTCTTCCTCTCACTCACGGCTGCTGTATTTTCCTCCCCTGCTAGCATCTTCCCACATGCTGCTCTTGCCTGGTGCTTCTGCTCCTTATCATAACCTTAAAAGCAACAGATTAAAGAGTATTTTAAGTTCACTGGTTCTATCTATTAACATGTTCCAAGAACAAGAGCACAAGAGAACTGTAAAGCTGCTTGTTACCTTGTGCTGTGGCCTCAACCGTGTCTAAGAACCCCCTCTTTGCTCCGGATGTTGTTGCAGTGTTGGCCGTGTTGGGCGAGTGTTTAGGGAGGTATCCAAGGGAGAGAGCTGGGCTCTCTTGATGCATCATCTTCTTGCTTGAGGCAGCCGCCATCTCCTCTTCCACGAGGCCAGGAAGACCAAGCTTGAGCTCCAGCTTCTTGTCCTCGTCAACCCCGAAGCCTGTGTTCCTTGATCTGCCCGGCGCAGCTGGTGCCCCTCTCAGGTTCCATTGTTTCTCATCAGCGATGAGATCTAGAAGCTGAGGCATGACTTCTTTCTTGATGGAGCCTTCTTCCATAGGAGTTGCTGTAGGTCAGCTAATTCAAGGGCTTCAAAGACTCCAAACACTGCAGGTAGCAACTAGAGTAATATTAGTAAGAGCTGATGGCAATGGCAGAGTCTTTTAACTCCTCGGAAAGTTCAGTTCCACACTCAACTTAGCCTAGCGAAAGTGCCAAGAACCAAGGTGAACCGTAAGTTGAGGTCAAAGCGAACATGCGAAACGAGAGAGCTCGGGAAAACGGGGACTTGCGATCAAATCAACTCGTTTCAAGCAAGACATGCCCTGGACGTCAAAGAAACTCATCGTGAAGCATCATGCATGAAACGGAACCAACTCGTGGCTAAAAACGGAAGAAATGACAGGCGTGCATGCATTGGAGCAAATATTCAAGGCAGTCAAGTCACATATCGTGTCAAGAATCATATCCGCTCGTGTTAAAACCATTTCTGGCAAGAAAAGAAGAAGCTGCAACCTCTTGAATCGGCAAGTGACAGAAATAAACACCTGTGCTCCAACGAACCCAAAAGCTACGGCTAGAACAGAACTCACCGGCCGGCCAGGAGATGAGAACAGCAAGCCAAGGATGAATTGATGAGCTCCAGGAGCAAGCAGGATGGGAAGAGAGTTGGTGGCCAAGTGGAATCGGATAGTAGCTCGCGAAATGGCACCTTGCGACCAGCGTGGGTGCCTCGAGCTCCTTGCACGCTGCTCCTGCTGCTTTATAGGACTTTCTTCTTTTGTCCCCTACACCGGAGAGCTCTCCTTTTTATCTGGAGCGTCGGCGACACTAGGTGTCTGGCTGGGGCAATTTAGCATGTGACGCATTAGAGATAGATTCCGTTTGCGGAAGAGGATGATGGATGACCTGGTCATCACGGGGGGTTTGCGTTTGCGTGTTCTTCTTCCCGTGCGCGCGGATGGTGGTGCGGTGGGCGAGGAGGGAGGCGTGCGTCGTCCAGGGCAGGAGCACGCTTGCTGATCCCAGGAGCAAGTGGGCGTGATGCCGACGGGTGTCTCGCTGTGTGGTGCTGCTCGTCACAGCGAGCAAACAAGGTGAGGCGAGGGTGGTGGTGGTGGCGTCTGGAATGGTTCCACTGATCTCCTTCATGTTCACACCGGCCCCGGCGGCCGACCGCCGGGGGGACCGTTGTGGATCAGGAGGAGGCCGGAGGATTGCGTTGCAGTTGCAGCCGGCCACTTGATCGAGGAGCCATGGGAGTTCCGGCGTCCTAATTATATCTTTTATCTTCATGTTTTGGCCGATTCTTCACTGGATGAGATCACCTTTGGTAGACGACTAAAATGTTGATTGTCGACTTGCTGATATTGGCTCTTTACTACCGGCGCATGCGTGCGCGCTCGTAGCGGTACGGAACTGGAGGGGAAGATAATGTTTACTTACTGTGCTAAGTAGTTGACGATCAGATTTTCAACTCTTTGAGTATCCATCAACCCTGCAAGTTGGTCAGGAATTCGGGGTGCTGCTGCTGCTGGAAGCACTTTGACCCGGGAATTCTTCTCAACATTTTTGTTTTTTTGTCGCTTACTATAATAACTCCAATCGTTTTTTGAGTAAAATAATACAGGTTCCTTGTAGCTTTTTTTTGCGGGGTTCCTTGTAGCTGTATATGACCGAGTTTTGATAAAGGAATGATTGAAGCACCAATCATACTTCCAACACGACTGAATCTGAACAAACAGCCTTTCCTCCGAAAAATCCAAATTTGCTAACCTTCACTAGTCTTTCATGTGCTCCCTGCGGGAGCATGTGTACTTTTCTTGCCCATCACCACCAAGATGGACAAAAGCATCTTTAGCATAAAACGGAGCGACCTTATCTCAAGTCTCAAGGAAGGTCAAAAAAGTTTGCGACGAATCATTAGCTCCCTAATCGAGGTTAATTGCTTAATTAGTTCTCACCCATCGTTAGCTTTAACAACGTTGCCTGTGATCTATTCATTTTTACAGTCCAATAGCTTGCCATCTAGCTCCTCTAAAGTACTCCTTGAGATCATGAATCTGTCACGCACGCGTGAGCGGATCATCGCGACATGAGCGGCTACCAGCCCACAGCCACGGTACATGATCTTCACTTTACCTGCCTCAACAGACAACAGATGTCTGCACTGCGTCATACCGTGACAATAAACAATAGCACCATATTTTCTTTAGATAAACAATAACACCAACTCGACCAGGACAAACATGCACGCACGTCTTCACTAGAATCACTTACATAGCTTGTTATTGTAGAGGCTCGCGGAGGTGCTAACCACGGGTACTTCGTCACCACACTTTTTGTAAAATGTAAGGGGTACACATCACCACAAACACTCACCAAGGCACCAACTCATACTGATTTTTTCTTAAACAAAAGGGGGAGTTTGGCTCATTCTATTTGAAATCTAGGGGAGAATTGGCCGGTTCATTAGCGGGAACCTGCCTAAAATCGTTGCAAATACACCAATATCGTCATGGAACACGACCATATTGTGCAACTGTCCAACTTGACCACCCACAATGAGCACACCCACGTCGTTGAAAAGAGAGACCGTCGTTAAGGTTGCGATTGGGTGACATCGTCATCACTCTTTTACGAGTCAGTGAGCGCCATTTCTTTATGGTTACATTATTGTTGATTGTTCTTCGGATTCCGATAGGCCTGGCACCCTAACTTCGATAGATTTATTGGATTTTGCAAGCTATGGCACAGGAATGTGATATGGGTCGTATCCCGCACCTCCCTTGATTCCGTACTCCGATTTCACCTTTGATGACCGACGTCGGAGCCCTCTCCACCGGTGGAGCTTGGGACGGATCTATGGGGGCAATGGGCCGTTAACGGGTCAGTTTCACTGGATATTTAGGCCATCACTAAGGGGTGAATGTCAAAAAAACTGCATGTAGTAGGGGGAATGGTCATGTCCCAAGTAGGCCCAGCCACTTCCGCCGGTGTCCTCATCGCAACCAACGTATGGCCATGTCAAACAATCGACCCACCACGTAGAGGAAGAGGCGCTCCTACTTGGACTTAGACCTTTACAGAAATCCGCGTGGACGCTGGAGATCCACGTGCCACTAGAGTCGATCATGTGGCATTAGAAGATCGATGAAGTCACGAGTCCACGACACGATGCATTTTCTCGATAAAGGGTGTTTTATTAAGAGTTTCTGAAAACTCCTGGAACATGCATCCTCTTTAGAAAATAACCTGTAATGGAAAAGAAAGTTTAGCATTGAAAACCATGTCATTTCTGTATACCGAGAGCGATCATAATAAGGCAACCCCTCTCACTCAAATAAGTTCTACTCCGTATATATCTTTGCGTTCTATTCCAACAATGCGAGGTCGATACAAGTTCGAACCCACACATAGGACGCGGTGCATGTCGAGCCAGCAACGCAGCGTGCAACTCTCTCTCTCTCTCTCCCTGACTCAGGCACGTATTGGCGCGCGTATGCATGGCGCGTCACAGCCCGACCGTTGTCGTTTCCAGCATCGCGCGCCCACAGGTCATGGCCGTGTCGCAGTGCACGCATACATGCGCATGGTCCAATAATTTCAAGAGCGGCAATTCAAACAAGGCAAGATGATGGAGCTCCGCAGAGGGGCAGCAGGCTAGCCGGCGACGTCCAGGGGCCTAATTCATGGGCATGGGACAAACTCGAGATCAACTGAGTAATGAGTAGTCGGACTAGTAGATCGTAGGGCCCACGGCCTCCGCTGGGCGTTCTGTTTTCGTCCCGCTATATTAATATAGCAACCCACCGATACACATGAATCGAAAGACAAGCTGGGGCAGCAGCCAACAAACGCCCAAGAAAAAAGAAACAAAAGGAGACATAGGCGGGAAGACTAAACGAAGTTGACCCGCAACCGCTGCGCCCATCCGGAGAAGTACCACCACGCTCTTAGCAGTGAATCATCGAATACCAAGCAGCACCTTTAAAAAGAAAACTAATTGCTACTGCCCGGACCAGCGCGCTGGTCCTAGGGTTTCCCCCGGCACTCAGGAAAAATGGATGAGGTAGCCACGACGCCCTCCAGTAAGGTATGATGTCGCCCGAAGGCGGCACCGCGTCAACGTCGGACGAGCCGACAAGGAACACATCCTATCCACAGCCCTGGAGGATCCCTAGCACTGGGCGCTGGCACAGGCCTGCACTGACCCTCAGCTGCAGTCGTGCAAGCATCCGCTCTGACGCCGCCGGTGATGGCCGGCGCTCAGCTGATTTACGGGGCAGCATGCACATTTGGTCCATCGATCATCGTCATCCGTGCCATTTTTGGAACCTCGTTCGTTTCACGGTGAAGTCTCTGCCCGATGCATGGCTGCCTCAGTTGCAGGAGGCAGAGCTGAGATCGTTTTCAGTAGACAACTAAAACCGTGCTTGTCGACTTGCTGATATTGGCTCTTTACTACCGGCGCATGCGTGCGCGCTGGTAGCGTTACGGAACCGGAGGGGAAGATAATGTTTACTTAGTGTGCTAAGTAGTTGACGATAACATTTTCATCTGTTGAGTACCCATCAACCCTGCAAGTTGGTCAGGAATTCGGGACGCTGCTGCTGCTGGAACCACTTTGACCCGGGAATTCATCTGAACATTTTTCGTTTTTTCGTCGCTTACCATATGAATAGTTACTATAATAACGACTCCAGTCGTTCTTTGAGTAAAATAATACAAGCTTCTTGTAGCTTTATGACCGAGTTTTGATGAAGGCATGATTGAAGCACCAAATAATACTCCCAACATGACTGAACAAACAGGACGCCTTTCCTCTGAAGAATCCAAATTTGTTAGCCTCCACTGTTTCATGGCTTCCCTCGGCCTCCCGTTTGCGTATACCTATACCAACTATATATAAAGGGAGGACATCTCCACCCCCTCTCCAGCGTGCCACGTCACCTTTTTTATTCTGACCGTCGGATTGCTGGAATGGATGGTGAGGATCGAACCACGACGACCCCCGTGCGCGTTACTGTTCCTGGAAACAGTACCCGCGCGTTTCCACCAATCAGACGACGCCACGTCATCCGGTAACAGCCGGTCACCCCCGCAGGACTTTTGAAGCAATTTTTTTACAGGAAACCCCCCGCAAATGACTGTTTCGCAAATTGCGGAAACGCCAGGGTCCTCCGTGCAAAATCGCCCGCACAACTCGCTCCCCCTCTTCTCTCTCCCCGCGCGACCTGGAGCTCCCCGGCGCCGCCGACGCGGCGCGCGCCCGCCACGCTTCTCCCCGCGCGAATCCGACCGCACGGAAAGCTCCGCCGCCACGCCCTCTCTTTCCTCCCCGCAGATCGACTGCTGGCTCGCACGACTCGCGCCGGAATCGCCGCCGACCTGGGTTTGCCGCGTCCGCCGCGTTCGGTGGCCGTCGGCGCCGCTCCGGCGACCTAGACGCAGCGGCGCCGTCACCTACGACCACCCCGGCTCCGCGCGCGTCCCAGAACGCGGTGGTGCGCCGCCGCCGTAGATCACCGCCGCCGTAGATCTCGCCGTCGTCACCGTGTGAGACCCTCCCCTTGCTGACGTCACGCTGACGTAATGGTGGGCCCAATATGTCAGATTTTATTTTTTTTAAACCAGAAACAGAAAATGCAAACAATTTTACACATAACCATCGTAAAAATGTAAAAAATATATATCAAAATGACAAGAAAAAAAACAAAACTATTTATGACAGGGGAAAAAAAAAGCTTGACTATTTTGTATTACCAAAATTTGGATAAATTTGTAACAAAAATCACAAACATATTAGAGCATTTAAAACCAAATTTCAAATTTGAGCCTTCTAAAATTTAAGCATTCTTTCGAAACTAATCATTTTACAAACGTGCAAACAATTCAAATCGTTAAACTTTCCCAATCTGCCCAATTTTAAAACACAAACATTTTTTGAAACACAAACTTTTTAAAAATTCCCGTAAATTTACAAATTTTAACATTTACTGAAGTGGACGCTTTAAAAAATGAATTACAGCCATACTGAAACATTCTAATTCAACATCCAAATTTCAGTACTTCAAAATTTTAAAATTCTTTTAAACCTGACCATCTTACGACCGTTAACAAAATTCAAACCTTAATACATTTCCAATTTAACCAATTTTTAAAATATAAACGTTCCTAAAACGTAATATTTTTTTTAAAACCAGAAACAGAAAATGCAAACAATTTTACACATAACCATCGTAAAAATGTAAAAAATAAATATCAAAATGACAAAAAAATATATTTATGACAGGGGGAAAAAAGCTTGACTATTTTGTATTACCAAAATTTGGATAAATTTGTAACAAAAATCGCAAACATATTAGAGCATTTAAAGCCAACTTTCAAATTTGAGCCTTCTAAAATTTAAGCATTCTTTCGAAACTAATCATTTTACAAACGTGCAAACAATTCAAATCGTTAAACTTTCCCAATTTGCCCAATTTTAATATACAAACATTTTTTGAAACGCAAACTTTTTAAAGATTCCCGTAAATTTACAAATTTTAACATTTACTAAAGTGGACGCTTTAAAAAATGAATTACAGCCATACTGAAACATTCTAATTCAACATCCAAAATTTCAGTACTTCAAAATTTTAAAATTCTTTTAAACCTGACCATCTTACGACCGTTAACAAAATTCAAACCTAAATACATTTCCAATTTAACCAATTTTTAAAATCTAAACGTTCCTAAAACCTGACTATGCTTCACTTCCTGGTATAACAATATGGCCATGTTTTGTCTTCACGGGTGCGGCGTGTCATATAAAAAGCTTATAAAATGGCATTAGGTTTTATCTTCCTAATGAAGCCTTTCGGTGGAGGCATATGAAACGTGTGTCAATACATAGTTTACTATTACGATCAATATCTTTACACATTTTCTTATGCGACAATTTATAGTCACTTGGGAAAGATGATGAAATGTCTATATCAGCCTTAGCAATAAATTAACAAATCCAAAGAGAGTATACCGATTTACTACTCAGTGTTACGGTTAAAACTTTTAACATAATAGAATATATGATAAAACATGGTTGTAAGAAAATGTTTTTCTCTTGCCACCATGGCGGCTAAGCCAAAGAAACTCACCCCTCCAACTCCCACGGCAAGCCCGTGGATTCGCCTCCCGCCCGCATACCTCTCCGGCGACAGGGAGGGGAATTGATGTTTTTGTCTGCTTAATAATTTAGGTAACGATTTTTAAACCTCGCATTGGCGGTGCTCTCGCGGATGCCTGTGTAATGGGCTAGAAAAAATTCCGTAGCGATTTTTGAATTACAACAATTTACAAATTTGAACAACCTCTAAAGTCCGATCATTCCGCTGAATCAACGAAGTTTATATATTGTTTCCTATTCCATGAAGGACTATGCTTCACTTCCTGGTATAACAATATGGCCATGTTTTGTCTTCACGGGTGCGGCATGTCATATAAAAAACTTATAAAATGGCATTAGGTTTTATCTTCCTAATGAAGCCTTTCGGTGGAGGCATATGAAACGTGTGTCAATACATGGTTTACTATTACGGTCAATATCTTTACACATTTTCTTATGCGACAATTTATAGTCACTTGGGAAAGACGATGAAATGTCTATATCAGCCTTAGCAATAAATTAACAAATCCAAAGAGAGTATACCGATTTACTACTCAGTGTTACGGTTAAAACTTTTAACATAATAGAATATATGATAAAACATGTTTGTAAGAAAATGTCTTTCTCTTGCCACCATGGCGGCTAAGCCAAAGAAACTCACCCCTCCAACTCCCACGGCAAGCCCGTGGATTCGCCTCCCGTCCGCATACCTCTCCAGCGACAGGGAGGGGAATTGATGTTTTTGTCTGCTTAATAATTTAGGTTACGATTTTTAATCCTCGCATTGGCGGTGCTCTCGCGGATGCCTGTGTAATGGGCTAGAAAAAATTCCGTAGCGATAAGTACTAACTAGCAATAATTCATGAATGTTCAAACAAATTAACCAACTCTACATGGGAACAATATGTTGAACATATCAAAATGTTTTTAAAAAATAAATTCTATTTATTTATCTCGAATTCATGAATGTTCGAAAAAATTAACCATGATTATTTGGAATAACAATAAAATAACCAACTCTTAATCATATTTAAAATGTCAAAACTTTCCCTTAATTCACAATGTGGTTTTTTTTTTTGAGAATTCAAATGTATACAAATATTTTTCGTACTTCTATAAATTACAGAATATTAAAATGAACTATATCAATATAACCACACGGACGCGGCGTGTCGACGCGCCATCTTACCTAGTTATCCAGATGGTTGGGTCTGTAACTCTGTATGCACGCAGTCCCTGCGGTAGCATGTGTACTTTTCTTGCCCGTCATCAACAAGATGGACAAAAGTATCTTTAGCATAAAAGAATCAACCTTATCTCGACTCTCAAGGAAGGTCAAACGTCTGCGGCGAATCATTAGCTCCCTAATCGAGGTTAACTGCTTAGTTCTATTTAGCTTTACAACGTTGCATGTGAAATGCTCCCTCCATTTTAAACATTGAACAGTACAAAACACATCAACAAAAGGAAAATATAAGGAGATCTTTAAGATGCCCTTCGTAATCATTTCGACAACACTACTTCGATACGGAGGAGTGGAGTGTTCCTGCACCCGAGATCCAGTGCTCCTGCCACTTCAAAAAATTAAAAAAATATATTTAAAAGTTTTAAAAAATCATGGATGTTCTCGATGATGTATCCTATATATGTGCAAAATTACAGTGTGAAATACTTTATATTTGGACCTAAACAAAAATGACAAATTCACAGATCTGATTAAAGTTAATAATGCATAGTTTCAAATCTACACATTTTGTCATTTTTATGTAGACTATAATATAAAGATTTTTACATTGATATTTTGCACGCTTCTAGGTTGCATCACTGGGAACATGCATGAATTTTTCAGATTTTTTTGAAACTTTTAAAAATAATTTTCGAATTTTTTAAAGTGACAGGATCAGTGGAGCTCGGGAGCAAAAACTACTTTCCGGATACGGAGGGAGTAGTCATTTTTACAGTCCAATAGATTACCGCCTAAGCTCCAAAGTTCTATCAAGTCTATTAATTGAGATAATAAATGTGGACAAACCAACTCCATCGGTTCTTTCGTTCGTGCGAGACCTCCAGAAACAGCCGCCGCCACCACCTCCATCTCCTCTCCATAGATCGGTTCCCCCTCCTCCGGCTGGCCTCGCCGGCGTCGGGAGGGGTGGGGAACCCGATCTATGAGTAGAGTTTTTAGTAAAATTAGTGTTTCTCATCAGGTTGGATTAGGGTTTTGGTAGCCGTCTTCTTCTTCAATGGAGATGCATTCGTCTACAATAAGTAATCTTCGGCCCTTCGTTCGACAACGAGATCTCCTTCCCGGCGTCAATGGTGATGTTGAAAGATTATATTTGTCTAGGTATGGTTCTTCAGATCTTGCTTCGTCAGATCGATCTTAGATTTTTTCACATGGTTGCGGCGAGGAGGATTGTCCTCGCAATATCTGTCCCGACTACTACGTCTTCGACAATGGTGATTCGTTCTCTCGGCTCCCAATGACGTCGACCAAGTTGTTCGGTTGCTTTTCCCTAGAATATCAGTACGGGTACTCTTGCCGATGTTGGTTGATTATTTTAATGGGTGCGTGCGTGCACAAAGCCTTGCCATTGCGGCTCAAAATTAAAATTATGGGAGAATCTTCGTTGGTATTCACAGGTCTGTGGTTTGGTATCTTTACCATTGGTTTACGGCTGCCTTCAGAAAAAAAACAAGATTGTATCATGGAAGAAGAAGAAAAGGCTTGAAGATCTCGAAAATTTGATCGTCTCTTTTTGTAATCGCAATAGTCAGCTTGTGTATCTTTACCATGTACTATTTGCTACTATAATATATGGTATTGATTGTCAAAAAAAATTGAGATCATAAATATGTGACGCACACGTGGCGGATCACTGGGACAAGAGCGGCCACCAACCCCCAGCACCGGGTACACGATCTTCACTTTACCTGCCTCCTCACCAGATGTCTGCACTGTATCACAACGTGACAAGAAACAGTATCACACATGTATAGATACATCCATTTTTTTAGTAAACTTGAGACACTTATTTTTGGATAGAGAAAGTAGATAAAAAATTGCACCAAGTGACCAGGACAAAAATGCACGTTCGTCTTCACTCAAAGCACGTACTTATATACTCTCTCCATTTCACAATATAAGATGTTTTAGTTTTTTCCCATGTTCACATGTGTACACATGTATCTAGACATATTTGGTGTATATACACACTTAGTTTGGTATAAATCTAGACAATATATGTAACACCTAAAACATGTTATATTTTGGAACGGAGTAGCTTGTTATTTTAGAGGTTCACGGAGGTGTTAACCAGGGTACTACGTCACCACACTTTCTCTAAAATATAAGCGGAACACATCACCACAGAGACCCACCAAGACACCAACTCACACTCATTTGTGAGGTTAGAAGATCGATTAAGTCATTACGGGCGTGTTTTGTTCAAAAAAAGTCATTACGGGTGTGTTTGGTTATTCGCAAAAAATTTAAGCCTTCTATATTCGTGCCTTTCTAGGATTGGCAGAGCAAAAATAGTCTGACCATATTTTGCATCCCAAAAAAAAAGTCCATCCAGACCCGTCTTTTTTGGAATGAGAAAAAAGGCACATGTCGTTTGATGGCATGTGTGTATTTCACATATGCTAAGTGCGAGTATTTGGTTGCTTAAAAGCATCTCCACTCGCGACGCTTAAAGGGTTTTCGGACAGGCTATTTGGACGTCGTTCGGACTAGTCGTTGTCTTTGGGCGCCGTTCGGACTAGTCGTTGGCTTTGGGTGCCGTCGCTCCCCACTCGCGACGCCCAAAGTTGACCTCAAGCTCGAGTTGGAGGAGACATCGGCGGGGACCTTGTCGATGGACGACTACACACTTTCCGTCTTTGCCGCCGCCTAGGCCGTCTTCGCCTTCTTTTTCCCGGTTGGCCGCCCCTCTGAGTTTTCCGGCTCGGCGTTGAGATTGGCGCGGCCGTTCTTCTTTAGAATCTTCCAGTGCGCCTTCCATTTCTCACAATTTTGAAGAAGCTTGTAGCAATGCATCAAGCCGGAGTCTTTTCTCCTTGTTGAGGGTTCGGTACAACACAAGGGCGTCCATGAGCTACAACAAAGGAAGACGAGGTTGATCCGTCACGCCGACGATCAAAATATGACAACACAAGCAACACATCAAGGTGATCGCAAGCCGGCGCTCACCTGATCTGAAGGGCCCTTCCCGCTTTCTTCCCGCTCGCAGATGTTCTCATGGCAACCGTGGAACTTGTTAACGACGTGTTGAATGATGCGCCACCTATGCTCGATGGCGCCTTGGCCGCGCTCCATGCTCACCTTGAAGTAGTCCTTGGTGAACATGCGCTCATCGAACTCTGTCTTGATCCTCGACCAGTAGGCGGTGCTTGTTTGGTTTGCGGCGGTGATCGAGCCGAGAGTAATGGACTTCCATGATTCGACCATGCACTCGTCCTCCTTGGTCATCCAAACTATGCCACAGCTGCCCTTCTTCTTCTTCTTCTTCTTCGCCGATGCGTCCTCCCCGGCCACAGCATTGATCGTCGCCCCCTCCTCGACCTCGTCGTCGTCCTCATCCTCCTCGTAGTACATCTCATCCTCGTCGAAGTAGTTGTCATCTTCTTCGCCGCCCTCCGCCGCCCGGGCGCCGTCATTGATTATGTCGGCCATGATGTCGGTGTTCTCCTATACACACAAAACAACGCCGGCGGTCACGACTCGCCTATGCACACAACACACCATGAATATAGAGCACAATGCCGGCGGCATCATACTTGGCTGGGATCGGTGATACCAGGGGTCGTTCCGTCGATCACATGGGAGGCGCCTCCGTCGAACGAAAGGCTACGACCGGTTTGGGCGTGCATCTGGACGGCGGGTTGTCTCTGCATCGCCGGTGAATCCAGATCGAGGCCACACGAAGGGAAGATGGTGTTGGGGTCGAAGCCGCCGTACTGGTGCTGACTTTCGCCATACTCGGGAGAGAACCTGGAGCGAGGCGTGTGATGCATGTAAAATTCATACATGAACTTTGCATTATTTTACGTATATTCCATTCATATTTGCATCATATAAAGGTTATATCACTGTTTTATAATGATTTTGGGAATATTTGATATGTTTCCTATTTTAATAGAATTAACCCTGCACAGGCAGAAAACCCTATTTCTATATTTTAATGTTTCAGGGACCCAAACGACGTCCAAATGACCTACAAATTTACGAGCGTCAATTTTTGGAAGGAAGAAGACTTGGGAGCGAAGGAAGCAAACAAGCGGAGACCCGAGGGCCAAGATTGGTGGGCCCACGCGGCCAGGTACATGGGCCGCGTGGGACCCCTCCTTTTGGGCCTCGGAGCTCCGTTGTCGTCGATCTTTCCACCACCGACTCGGTTTTGACCTAAAACCGCCTATAAAAATAGCCCCCCGACGTTCTCTGTAAGGAGCGCCGCAGAAACACAGAAACCACGAAACAGAGACCTAGAGCTGCAGATTGGAGGGGGAAAACTCCGGCGGGGCGCTGCCGGCGTGGTCTCCATCATCTCCAACGACTTCTCCACCGTCTCCATGATGAAGAGGGAGTAGTCCACCCCTGGACTATGGGTTTGTGGAAGTAACTTATGTATCTCTCCTCTCTCTTGAGCTTCACTAATTAGTACCGTATGAGCTGCTGAACATGATTACGGTCATCTATGTAATACCTTTGTGGTGGATCTTTTTATGAGTTAATATATGTTTGAGATTGCAATGGTTTTGTTTCAGTTATGAAAGTAGATGCATATTATGTACCCTGTTCTTATTTACTTGTCATGATCAAGCATGTTTATGAGAGCATGTGAGGGGGAACGTGTGCATTAGTTGGAGTAACGGGGCGTGGCTAGTGCAGTGAACGTGAGAGAAAGTTCTGCGATCCACTTGGGTATCTCTACCTTACTTTGTTGCCTCACTAGGGATAAAAAGAAATACCATGCTACCGGAGATGTGGGTGTGACCATTGCCACTACTCCATGACTAGATCTAGCATGTTCTTATTTTAACTTCATGTCATGATACTTATTGCTATAGTCCGAGTTATCTTAATTACTGAGGTGTTATGATTTAGTTCGCATCTTGGTGGAGTATAAGAGAGACTAATAACCAAAAGGTCTCTATGTTAGGACGTGATGCCCATATAATTATAACTTGTCATTAAACTGTTGTGTTGCAATCTCATATGTCAACTCTAGTGTTCCATTGTCTACCACTTTATTAAAGAGAGAGTGCATTTGTGAAACCATGAACCCCGGTCCATTTTTAATCATAAGAAACACCTTTCCAACAACTTTTACCACTTTACCATTTTCTGCCATTTAAAAATCCGAAAATACAAAAACACTTTTACATCTTGCATTCATCATATAAAACCCAAAAATATCATTTATCATTGCTACCACCATCCTTGCATATTTATTTACCACCATTGCATATTTATTTCTTGTTTGCATTGCATATTATCTTGATATCATTCTCACACCTTGTGCTTGACAACCACTAGGTGAGGTTGAGGACCAAAACATTTACTTTGTTTTGTAGGTAACCAAAAAAGGATAGGAAAGATAAATCTTCACTACTGATTCCCCGAGAGTTCGATATTAAACCCTCGAGTCACCCCTCGTGGGGAAAACACGTCTTCCACTTACTACACACTCTGCACTTGGAGTCTCAACCTAACCCATATTCTTTTGACGCAGGTAACTACGTCATCGGGTATCAAGACTGTTTTCTGGCGCCGTTGCCGGAGAATCATTGCTGAAAGGTTTATCCAAGGGTCCCCTGCACTAGCTCTGTTTTCTGGCGCCGGGTTTATCCAAAGATATCTCACCAAGTCAACTTCATCACCAACTTGTGCTAACACCTAACCTTGGGGAGGTTGCACCTACGTGAGCATCATCTTATCCATCTTTACCTTCAAAGGATTTTATTTTGTTTTGTTATTGTCTTGCATATCATATTTATATTTCAATTTGCATTTTTATTTTCAGTTTTGCATTTTGTTTTGCATTTTTTATTTCGGTTTGCATTATTTAGTATCATTTTATTTTCAGTTTTTCATCTAAAAACATAAAACCCATAAAAACTAGTATTGTTTTTTATATGTATGCTAAGCTATGGAGAAAAGTTATGTCAAAACTATGGGAGCTTACTATGAATACCGACCAACCAAAGAAGGAAATAGAATGCTTGAATTGCTTGAACATCTCAATGATATGGCCACTGAGTTTTGTGAATTACATAATATAACTTGCTGCTTTAGAAAAGACTATAAACACTCTCTCTATCAATGTAAGTATAATAGTGATCCTATTATTGCTTCTTATCAAGAGTGTAAATTTGCATGCCATGATATAGAACAAGTTGAGAAATATATTGCTTATGTTGCAGCCCATGAGATAGACTTTCTTATTGATAAAATTTTTGCAACTAGTCATGAAGCTCGTGTAATGAAAGGACACATTTCTATTCTTCTCCAACTTTGCAAAAAGGAATTTAGTGATAATGTTTATGTTAAAGAAAGAATTCTTGCTTCCATGGAAAGTACTAATATTTTGCAGGAAGAGGATGATGAAAACATAAGCTTGGAAGAGGAAGTATGTGAAGAGGAGATTGAAATGGATGTGCTCCAACCTAAGCTTGGGGAAGAGCTGGATCTCCCAACTTCACCATCAACATTTGATAATAGCACTCAAACTCAAAAATCTTTTGTTATTTATGAGAATCCATGTTATGATGAGTGTCAAACTGAAAATTCTATGGTCCTATATGATAACCCATGCTATTATGATGAAAGTAATAATGCTCCTTTACTTTTCAATGCTACTAGTGAACTTATTGATGATAATGAGGAGTGTTGCTTAAATATGCTATATGATAATGCTTTAGATGATGGTCCTATGCTTATTGATAATCCTCCATATTTAGAAGTTGTTACTTATTTATGTCAGGATGAAAATGATATACTTGTTGTTTGTGATGGTACTCTTACTCATGAGAGTCCTACTTTGTTCTTAAATCTCCTAGTTACACCATGGAGGAGAAATTTGCTTATGTTGAGAAATACTTATGTGGTTTGCAAGTATCTTTAGTTCCAAATATTTGTTGCAACCATGATATTAAACTTGATATTGATCTTAATAATTATTTTGAAAGAGGGAAGCATGCTAATGAATTCCAAATAAATTTAATGATCCTCTTTATGTGCCTATATTATCTAAGTTGAATGATTCTTGTGATTATATGGTTGAATTTATTTCTTCTACTTGCAACTATTATAAAAGAGGAGGTAATAAGAACCCTTTTTATGCTACTAATAAATATATGCTGCAAGTAGCTACTGTTAATATGCATTGTGAAATTTCTATTTATTGTGATTCATTCATATACAAAATGCCAATGCATAGAAAGAAAGTTAGACTTCGTTGTTATTACTTTTGTGTTTTGTTTTTCTCTCAACTAGGGTTCAACTTGGGTATTATTTTGATTGGATTGAGAACACCTTGGGACCCTGGTATTATGCATGAACACTTTCCAAGGAAGAGGGGCACATCATTCAAGCTCCCTCATGAGATTCGTTCTCAATAAACATCAAGTAAGAAGACTAGCTATATGGCCATAAAGAAAGCGCTTTACGGGAGGCAACCCGGTTGTTTTCATTTGTGATTTTCTTTGTGTCCTCTTGATGTAACAAGAGACTTTTTTTATAGTTTAGTTTCTGTAAATTTTAATAAAGTGCCAAGTTTTACCTATTTTGGTTTGAAAAAGTTGCTATTTGCATTCAGAGATTTTATTCCTGCACGAGTCTGTGCACGGTTTGATTTTTCATTTTAATTCTGTAACTCCGATTGAGCTGTAATTTGAACTGTAGTTGCAACTTTTCATCCTCTGTATACGTGATTTGTTTCAGATTTTTCTGACGTGTTTAAGTAGGGTAGAAAAATACGTTTTGCTGCTGCTGTTTTTCTGGACAGATTCTGTCCCATTTTGTTTTATGCATCCTTTGAACTTTTAACTTGAATCTTTTTGATCCAATTGAGTTTATGAGTAGGCATACAACATTATACACTTTCTGGACATTCATATGAATTTTTGTCTAAGGATTTTATGCAGCAAGAAATCTATTTGTCTATCACTACTAATGCACCCCACAGAAAAAGAAATGGGAGAAACGGTGTTTTGAAGTTTTTTTCGCAGGGATTAGAGGAGATGCACCAAGAGCTATCCAAGGATGGTGAATACCATAAGCTTGGGAATGTGAAGACAACCCCACTGGACCTACACACTCTCGGTTTGCACACGTCTAACTTCTGTTTTTCGATCGAAACACTTTATCGCATAAACTTGGAGCGTCTTTTTGTTTGTTTTGGTTTGATTTTTATTTTGTTAGACCACCACACTATCATTTATATATGAGAGAGCTACTAGAAATTTGGGTTGATTTATGTTGGATGCTATTATTAGATTGGGAAAAGGGATGTTTGAGTTGATTTTAAAAGATACATATAGTTGCATGATTCATGAGCTTGTTAATGAGTAATAATTTGCAATTATTTTATCGAGAGCTATCTTTTATTCATGTTTTGATGCTGAATGTTAGTTTACTTTGTTTAACATGGATTGGTTAGTTTTATGGATACTCATGCATGCATTTAGATGGTCAACATTCTCCCTCTTGCTAGCCTAAAAATTCCAACAAGCAAAAACTTGTTTCCAACACCTTCAACCAAAGTTTTTCCAGTGAGTCCACCATATCTACCTATTAGCTTTATGCTATTCCGAGTATGTTTATCATGATTTTTGTGTTATCTATACCTCTGAATGAAAATGCTTATGTTGTTGATTGTTATGGGAAAAGTTGGTTATAGAGCTCTCTCGAACTTGATGCACACTTTACTTTTATTGCATAAATAAAATATGACCCATTGTGATTAAAATTATGATGTTGTGGGCTTGACAAATGTCTTTGGTTGAGAGTTAGCTCATATGTGCTGTCACATGGCAAGCTTTCAACATGCACTTCATTTCATTTAGTTGATATCATGTACTTTTGTTTATGGATGCTTACCATGGATGAAATAAATGTGGAAATGAAGTGAGTTTGCGTCAACTGGGGTACCTCTTGTCCCAGGATATGGAACAAGCCCATATGAAAATGACAAGACAAACAAACACAATGAACAATCTCAACACCCTTTTTATTTACCATTAGATAGCTTTTTATTGTAAGGTGTATCACAGAAGGTTCACCATAGCATGTAAGTAAATTTCCACCATGAACGATGCATGGCTTGGATTAGCGGCCCAGGCGTCTCTCTAACCATTTATACAAACTCATTTAAACTCACTTCATTTCCACATTTATTTCACCCATGGTAAACATCCATAACCAAAAGTACATGATATCAACTAAATGAAATGAAGTGCTTGCCATGTGACAGCACATATGAGCTAACTCTCAACCAAAGACATTTGTCAAGCCCACAACATCATAATTTTAATCACAATGGGTCATGTTTTATCTATGCAATGAAAGTAAAGTGTGCATCAAGTTCGAGAGAGCTCTATAACCAACTTTTCCCATAACAATCAACAACATAAGCATTTTCATTCAGAGGTATAGATAACACAAAATAACATGATAAACATACTCGGAATAGCATAAAGCTAATAGGTAGATATGGTGGACTCACTGGAAAAACTTTGGTTGAAGGTGTTGGAAACAAGTTTTTTGCTTGTTAGAATTTTTGGGCTAGCAAGAGGGAGAAAGTTGACCATCTAAATGCATGCATGAGTGTCCATAGAACTAACCAATCCATGTTACACAAAGTAAACTAACATTCAGCATCAAAACATGAATAAAAGATAGCTCTTGATAAAATACTTGCAAATTATTACTCATTAACAAGAAAGGTGTTCCAACTTGAGAGAGTCAAGATCGTCATCATCGAGCTCAAGTGGAATGCGCAAGGCAAAGGTATGATCTTGATTGGTTTTCTATTTTACCGGTCTCGTGGTGTTAGTGGGAGACCGGGTTATAGGATAGACGGCGTACTATCAAGAGGGGCTCTCAAGTGAGTAACTTGATCGCACCTTTGTGGAGAGCTCAAACCTTTGCATATTTGGCATATCATCTTTCTTGGTTCTTATTTGGCTTTTATTCATGTGAGAATTTAGAGCTTGTGTTCATCTCCATACCAAGCTCTAGTTCATCAAAAACGGATTTCATTTGGATATCTTGTGGTTTTTGATGTTGGAGGTTTTACCGGTTCGTCTCTTGTAGAGAGGTCAATCTCTCCTCTTGTGTTATCCTCCGCACATGATGGACTATGATGTGTATATGCATGATCTTGTTGTGCTTGTGATTATCTTCGGAGCAAGCCCAAGATCATTGAAAACGGAGTCCAGATAGAAAACTTGTTGCGTTCTCGGTGTTGGAAATATTACCGGTCCTCCTCGAGATAAGATCCACACCTCCCATGTGTGATATCTCGTCGTTATCTTTCCAACAAAGTTGGTTTCATCGCATTTGGATTTTTATTGAAAAAAAGATATGGATTTTAGAATGGTTTTTCTGCGCAGGCCGGCCCAGGCCGAGCTCCTGGACGGGCGGCTCGGGTAGCAGGCCGGCTCCCTGGCTGGCCCAGGCCGGGCTCCAGGCCGGGCGGCTCGGGTAGCAGGCCGGCTCCCTGGCCGGCCCTGGCCGGGCTCCAGGCCGGGCGGCTCGGGGAGCAGGCCGGCTCCCTGGCCGGCCCAGGCCGGGCCACAGGCCGGCTCGCCCAGCTCGCGGAAAATCAGCCCAACGGCCATTTTTTTCTATTGGACTATTTAAAGGGGTTTCTTCCCCATTGTTTGATACATCTCTTGAGCAAGTTTTTCTCCCCTCTCTTCTCCATTGTTGATCTTTGGAAAAAGCTTGCCTTCCTCTCATTCCCTCCCATGATTCTTGCATATCTTTGAGGGAAATTGAGAGGAGATCTAGATCTACATTTTCATCCAATCCATTCCTCCTCTAAGTGAGGGGAACCTAGTAGATCGTGATCTTGAAGTTCCATTTGTTGTGTTCTTCGTTGTTCTTCCTCTCTTCTCCCCCCATAAGCATTAGTTGCTTGTGGTGGGATTCGAGAGTGAAGGATTTGAGCCTTGTGCTCTTGCCATTGCTTCGTTGCATCGGTTTGTGCTCTCCACGAGGATTCGTGGAAGTTGAAAGCTTGTGAACTTGTTACTCTTGGGTCTTTGGACCCTAGACGCCCGTGTGGTGGTTGAGACCGTTGTGTGGTCACTTGTAGCTGTTCGGGAGCCCCCAATCCCGTTGTGGGTTGTGCCCCGGATCGTTGTTGAAAGGCTCCGGATTTCCGCCTCGAAGGATTCTGATAGTGGAAGGTGAACCAAACCATTGTGGTGCGGTTCATCGGAGAAGAAGGTGAAACCTTTGTGGTTGTTGAACCATTGTGTTGGTTCACACCTCTCCAACGAGACGTACTCCCTTAACAAGGAGGAACTCGGGAATACATCCTCGTCTCCACGTGACTCGGTTATTTCTATACCCGAGCTTTTTACTTATGCACTTTACTTGTGATAGCCTTCGTGCTTGAAGTATTCTATATTGCTATCTCCTTGTTGCTTGTCTTGCTTAGCATAAGTTGTTGGTGCACATAGGTGAGCCTAGTTTATTTAGGTTGTTGGCTTGTTAATTTAAACACATAGTTCTATTCCGCAATTATCAAGCCTAAACCGGAAAAGTTTTAATCGCCTATTCACCCCCCTCTAGGCGACATCCTTGTCCTTTCAATTGGTATCAGAGCCTGGGCTCTCTTTTTGGGCTTTACCGCCTAGAGAGTAAAGATGTCATTTAGAGAATTAGTGCACAATCCTATTTTTAAATTCGATGGCACAAATTATGATGTTTGGAAAATTCGCGTGCTTAACCTTCTTCGGGATATAGACCCACATGTTAAGAGAATTGTAGATATGGGTTTTTCTTCTCCAAAGGAGGTTGAGGAAAACTCTTATCTCGATACTCTTGTATCTAATGGTCTATATGTGTTTTGAGCGATGTAGTTCTTGCTTCAATCATGCCTTTTCGGAACGCTCATGAGCTATGGACCAAGCTTCAAGATAAATATGAAGTGTCCAATATTATTGAGGATGATTGTTCTCCCTCCACCTCCGGCCGTGATGAGTTCACATCTTCTTCCACTTCACCAACATGTGTTTTGACACAAGGTAATGATATGGTGAGTGGTGATAGAAATTGCTTTGTTGATGGTGAATATTCTATTGACTACTTCATCTCTATCTCATTGCAATGTTCTATCTTTGGGCTTAAACACTTCTAGCACTCCAAATGTTTTACATGCTAGTGTTGCTAGTCCTTGCATATCATGTAATAGTTGTTTAACTAAATCTCATGATGATATGCTTCATTCGTCTTGTTGCCATGAAAACAATACTTCCATATCCTCTATTTCTTGTGTGGCTAACAATGTAGAGGAATCCCAACATTTGTTGGAACAAGACGTGGATCTCAATGGAGCTTCAAGTATCTCTTCACCATCTTTGTCCATTACTCACTTTTGCCTTATGGCTAAGGATTCCGAGGTATCTCCTACCTCAAACCAAATTGTGATGATGTGGATGAGGATTCTCATGGAGCGCTTATGGATGTTGAATCCATAACAAAGAAGGGTGAGATGGTATTTGGTGCTCTCCCCAAAGGTAGCAAAGCTATCCCTCCTCTAAGTGAAATCATTGTTTATGCTATTAAGAGTAGGGAAATCATTGAGGACTTGGAAACTCAATTTCTCGAGAAATGTCAAATTGAGAGAGAGGATGCCGATGAAAAGGCATCCTTAATGAATGCCCTTGAGGAAGAGCAAGAGCTTCGAGTGTCTCTTGAGGAGAGACTTGAATCTCTTGATGAGTCTAATGATCTTATTATTGCTAAAATCATTAAGGAAAAAGATCATGCTATTGCTAAATATAAAGTGCTTAAAAAGGAAAAGTTGAATTTGGTGTTGGCAATGCTAGACTAATTGAGGATATAGAGAGACTTGACAAAGCTCATAAGGCTTTGGAAAGTGAACACTCTCTCCTTAGCAAGTCTCATGATCAACTCCAAACTCAACTATCTAAAAGTGATGAGCTTGCCAAGTTGTCTTCTTCCATTTCTAATGTTAATGATGCTTGTGCTACTAACTCCACTCTTGTGAAGCATCTATTTTGAAGGAGAATGTTGAGCTAAGGGCTCAACTTGAGTTGCTAACTAGCAAGTATAGGAAATTGGAAGAAAGTCATGAAAAGCTATCTAGCTCTAATGATGATCTTCTAGCATCCTATGCTAGGCTAAAGTTAGCTCATGAGGCTATTATGTCAAAGGTAACATCTTGTGAGCCTCATGTGGACAATGGCACAACTTCTACTAGAAATACTATATTGCCATGTGCTAGTCCTAGTAATTCATCCACTCACAATTTGCTACATCTTGTGATGAATTACTTTCCATGCCTTGTTGCTCTAACAATGAAGCTCTACTTCCTCTAGTGTTTTTGTTGATACTAACCATGTAGAGAAATTAAATGAGCTCAAGGCCCAAGTCACTTCTTTGAAGAAAGACTTGGAAAAGCGTCATGTTGGGGATTCTACACTTGACAATATGTTGAGTGTTCAAAGACGCCCCAATGACAAGAGTGGACTTGGATTCAACTCCAATATCAAGAACAAGTCCAAGTTCATCAAGAAGAAGAAGGGCCAAGAACAAGTTAAAGATTCGGCCAAGATTGTTTGCTTCAAGTGCAAAGTTGAAGGGCACCATGTTAGATCTTGCCCTTTGAAGAAGAAGGCTCTTAGTGAGAAGCAACAAGGGAAGAAGCCTCAAGTTCAAACTCAAGTTCCTCAAGTTGAAGAACGGCCTCTTCCCAAGAAGAATCAAGCTACCCCTCCTCAAGTCAAGACTCCAACTAAGAAGAGAGGAGGAAGTAGATGTTGCTACCTATGTCGTGAGAAGGGTCATGTTGCTTCTTCATGCACAAATGGTACCTTATCCAACCCCATTATTATTAATGATGATTATTCTCTTCGGAAGGATAAGGTTGGCAATGTGTTTGCCAGATATGTTGGTACTCAAAGTGGTGTCAAGAAAAGAACCATTTGGGTTGCCAAGCCTATTGTGACTAACCTCTTAGGACCCAACTTGGTTGGGGACCAACAAGCTAAAACTTGATCAATAGGTGTTGTTGGAGGGCATTGGAGACTTGGCTACTCATGAAGAATTAAGGGATCTTCATCATTATATTCTCTCAAGCCAAGTCATTTGGATTATATTGTTCTATCTCATATCCAATGTTCCTCCTTGCGGTAACTTTTATTTAAATCATATATACATTGAAAGTTGCTTGCACCCTTGCATGTGTTAGGTTTTGTACCTTTCTAGTTTGTGTATGTGTTGTGCTCTCTACTTACTTATCTTGAGAAATCAAGTATGTGTATTTTGGTTTGCACATCATTTACTTGTTTTGAGCCTTATTGCTTTTATTTGCTATCTTATCTTGTTGACTCTCTTTGAGAGATTAATGGACTATTCCATTTTGGGAGAGTGATATGCTTCGTGCACTTCACAATCCTAAAAATGTGTGTACATGAGGAATACCACTTAGTGATGATACATCTATATTATCTATTCTCTATGTGGTATGTCTTGCTCATGAGAAATTCAAATTCTATTATGTCCATTAGTTTCTCTTGTTGGTTTGTTTGCCTCTTGTTAAGAAAATTTGGATTATCACATTATGGGGGAGTAATAAGCTATGTGCATATTACAAACCTAGAAAATGTGAATATGTGAGGTATTGCCACCTAGAATTGATTTATTAATAATCTTATTCCTATGTGGCATGTTGCTCAAACAAGTTCCACTATTTGGTAAAATTATTTTGTTTAATCAATCTTTTGGATCTTGTTTGTGATGGACATTCTTGGTACGGTTCTCCCCAAATATGTTCGCATATCCTTTTGGGAAATCGGTTGCTTCATGCTACTCTTTGTAGTGGCTTTGCATGATCGTGTGAATACTTGAAGCTATCAAGAATATCTATCCTTTTAAGCTTTGGCCCTTAAGTCTTATCCTTTGCCATATGCTTATTTGTTTGTGAAGTTGGTCTCGTGTTTCATTCTTATACCACCGAGAAATATCTCTATACTCCTTGTTCATGACAAGTGATACTCATATGTGTGGTGAAATTTGTAGACCATTGATGCATGTAAAATGCATACATGAAATTTGCACTTTAATTGCTTATATTCCAATCATATTTGCATCATATAAGGGTTATATCAATGTTTTATCATGATTTTGGGAATACTTCATAGTTTTCCCATTTATTTGGAATTAACCCTGCACAGGCAGAAAACCCTAGTTTTGTATTTTAATGTTTCAGGGACCCAAACGTCAACGAAATCACCTGGAAATTTACGGGCGTCAATATTTGGAAGGAAGAAGGACTACGGAAAAAGGAAGCAAGCAAACGGAGACCCGAGGGCCAAACGGGCCTGGCCCACGCGGCCAGGTACTGTGGCCGCGTGGGACCCACCCGTTTGGGCCTCGTGGCTCCGTTGCCGTCGATCTTCGCTCCACCGCCTTCGTCTTGACCTAAAAACGCCTATAAAAAAGGTCCCCCGTCGTTCTCTGGAAGGAGCGCCGCAGAAACACAGAAACACCGAAACGGAGATCAGGAGCTGCAGATTGGAGGGGGAAAACTCCGGCGGGGCGCTGCCGGCGTGGTCTCCACTTCTCCATCGACTTCTCCACCGTCTCCATGATGAAGAGGGAGTAGTCCACCTCTGGACTATGGGTTTGTGGAAGTAACTTATGTATCTCTCCTCTCTTGAGCTTCACTAATTAGCACCGTATGAGCTGCTGAACATGATTACGGTCACCGTTGTAATACCTTTGTGGTGGATCTTTATGAGTTAATATATGTTTGAGATTGCAATGTTTGTTTCAGTTATGAGTATAGATGCATATTATGTACCCCGTTCTTGTCTACTTGTTTTGATCAAGCATGTTTATGAGAGCGTGTGGGGGAACGTGTGCATTAGTTGGAGTAACGGGGGGTGGCTAGTGCAGTGAACGTGAGAGAAAGTTCTGCGATCCACTTTGGTATCTTTACCTTACTTTGTTACCTCACTAGGGATAAACTAAAATACCATGCTACCGGGGATGTGGGCGTGACCATTGCCACTACTCCATGACTAGATCTAGCATGTTCTTATTTTCACTTCATGTCATGATACTTAATGCTATACTCTGAGTTATCTTAATTACTGAGGTGTTATGATTTAGTTCGCATCTTGGTGGAGTATAAGAGAGGTTAATAACCAAAAGATCTCTATGTTAGGACGTGATGCCCATATATCTAAGTAACTTGTTATCAAACCCTGTGTTGCAATCTCATATGTTAACTTTGTGTGTTCCATTGTCTACCACTTTATAAAGAGAGAGTGCATTTGTGAAACCATGAACCCCAGTCCATTTTTAATCATAAGAAACACCTTTCCAACACCATATACCACTTTTTATTTTCAGCCATCATTAAATCCGAAAATACAAAAATACTTTTCATCTTGCATACATCATTCAAAAACCCAAAAATATCATTTACATTGCATCCACCATCATTGCATATTTATTTCTTGTTTGCATTGCATAACTATCCTGATATCATTCTTACACCTTGTGCTTGACAACCACAGGTGAGGTTGAGGACCAAAACATCTAACCTTGTTTTGTAGGTAACCAAAAGAAGGATAAGAAGATAAATCTACCACTTCAGATTCCCCGAGAGTTCGATATTAAACCCTCGAGTCACCCCTCGTGGGGAAAACTGTCTTCCACTTACTATACACTCTGCACTTGGAGTCTCAACCTAATCCCGTTATTTGTGCAGGCATCAAGACTTGCTCTTCGGGATCATCAAGACGTTTTCTGGCGCCGTTGCCGGGGAATCGTAGCTGAGAGATTTATCCAAGGGTGTGCATCATCGCATTCATCTCACAACAAAGTCAACGTCACCAACTTGTGCTAACACCTAAGCTTGGGGAGGTTGCACCTACGTGAGCACCATCTTATCCATCTTTACTTACAAAGCAATTTATTTGTTTTGTTAGTGTCATTGCATATCATATCATATTTATTTCAGTTTTGCATAAAAAATTAAAAATACCAAAAAAAACTTGCTATCATGGTGCTTGGAAACAAACAAGGAGGGAGTTCTCTAGGGAATTCTGTTTCTAGTTTTAAACAATATCATGGAGAAACATTAAAAGATGCTTGGGTAAGAATTAATAGGATGCATTATGAAGATCCTACACCTTGTGAAGATGAAAAGCTAAATCTTTATTTCTATTATGGAATAGATCCTTGGTATCAAAATGCTTTAGATGGGGCTACAGGTGGAAGTTTTGTCTTGTCAACACCACCTTGTGCAGCCATGACACTTAGAAGGATTTTTGGTAGCTTTGTGGGTAGCAAGAAAAAGTTGGAAGACACCACAATAGCACTTGCTTCATCAAAGGATAAATTTGAAACTAAGTTAGAAAAGCTACCTAGTAAGGAAGATTTTGAACAACTAGTTTCTTATTCTGAAAACATTATTCCAAAGATAAACAATGAATTGGTTAATGTCATGCATAAGTTGAGAATTTGTGAGAAAGAATTTCTGGAAAAAGATGTTTACCTGAACAATATTGAGGAAAAATTGGTTCGAGTTAGTGATTCATTGAGAAAAGATTCATCTCTTAAACATGTGAAAGAGGTTCCTGTAGAACAAGTATGGGTTAAAAAGGAAAAGAAAGTTGAGGAAGTTAAAATGCTTAATGAAGTCAAGGATCCTTTGCTTGACTTAGAAAATTGTAGCTTGCATGAATTAATATCTATCTTACAAAAATTTGCAAGTGATCCTTCCATCAACACTAACCAAGCAGGTTTTGGTTCTTATATTGCTAATCATGTCTTGAAAGAAAAGATTGCTAGGTACAACCAAGAGGCTATGATACCACCTAAGCTTGGGGATATGTGGATACCTAAGGTACTAGTAACTATTGGAAAAGAGACACACCATGCCATACTTGATCTAGGATCTAGTGTCTCTGTTTTATCTAAAGAACTATATGAAGTGCTTGAATTGAAAAATCTTGAAAAATGCTCTATTGAACTAGCACTTGCTGATGACTCTATTAAACATGCTTTGGGAAAAGTAAGTGATGTTATGGTAGAGTTACATATGACTTTTGTGCCTGTGGATTTTCTAATCATGGATATGGGGAATAAAACCTCTAGTCCTATTATTCTTGGAAGACCTTTTCTTCGTACCACAGGTGCTATCATTGATTCAAAGGAAGGGAATGTAAAGTTTCAGTTTCCACACAAGAAGTGCATGGAACACTTTCCAAGGAAGAGGGAACCACCAAAGTTCAAGCTCCCTCATGAGCTTCGTCCACAATAAAACAACAAGTAAGAAGCCTAGCTATATGGCTATAAAGAAAGCGCTTTGCGGGAGGCAACCCGGTTATTTTTATGTGTGATTTTTCTTTGTGTCCTCTTGCTGTAACAAGAGATTTTGTGTCTAGTTAGGTTCTGGAGTTTTTAATAAAGTGCCAAGTTTTACCCTTTTTGGTTTGAAAAGTTGCTTATAGTTCGGAGATTTTATTCCTGCACGAATCAGTGCACGGTATGATTTTTAATTCTTATTCTGTAACTCCGAATGAGCTCATATTTGAACTGTAGTTGCAACTTTTCATCCTCTGTATGCATGAATTTTTCGGAATTTTTCGAGAAAGTTTGGTAGGGTAGAAAAATACGTTTTGCTGCTGCTGTTTTTCTGGACAGATTCTGTCCCATTTTGTTTGATGCATGCTTTGAGCTTTTAAGTTGAATCTTTTTGATCCAATTGAGTTTATGAGTAGGCATACAACATTATATACTTTCTGGACATTCATATGAATTTTTGTTCAAGGATTATATGCAGCAAGGAACCTATTTGTTTATCACTATTAATGCACCCCACAGAAAAGAGATGGGAGAAACGGTGTTTTGAAGTTTTTTCACAGGGATTGGAGGAGATGCACCAAGAGCTATCCAAGGATGGTGAAGACCATAAGCTTGGGGATGTGAAGACAACCCCACTGGACCTACACACTCTCGGTTTGCACACGTCCAACTTCTGTTTTTCGATCGAAACACTTTATCGCATAAACTTGGAGCGTCGTTTTTTGTTTTTGTTTGAGTCTTGAGAGACCACCACACTATCAATTATATATGAGAGAGCTACTGGAAATATGGGTTGAAATATGTTGGATGCTTTTATAAGATTGGGAAAAGGGATGTTTGACTTGATTTTTAATGATACATA
Source organism: Poa pratensis (assembly GCA_947311845.1). Classification (NCBI taxonomy): domain Eukaryota; kingdom Viridiplantae; phylum Streptophyta; class Magnoliopsida; order Poales; family Poaceae; genus Poa; species Poa pratensis. Next base: position 22,610,390 of record CAMZMU010000058.1, read on the forward strand.
TAGTTGCATGATTCATGAGCTTGTTTATGAGTAATAGTTTGCAAATTCTTTTTGTAGAGCTATCACTTATTCATGTTTTGGTGCTGATTGTTATTTACTTGGTTTAACATGGATTAGTTAGTTCTATGGACACTCATGCATGCATCTAGATGGTCAACTTTCTCCCTTTTGCTAGCCCAAAAACTCCAACAAGCAAAAACTTGTTTCCAACACCTTCAACCAAAGTTATTCCAGTGAGTCCACCATATCTACCTATTGGCTTTATGCTATTCCGAGTATGTTTAACATGTTGTTTGTGTTATCTTACCTCTGAATGAAAATGTTTATGTTATTGATTGCAATGGAAAAATTGGTTATATAGCTCTCACGAACTTGATGCACATTTCTATTTGCATAATAAAACATGACCCATTGTGATTAAGATTATGATGCTAGTGGCTTGATAAATGTTCGGGTTGGAGTTAGCCCATATGTGCTGTCACATGCAAGCTTTCAACATGCTCTTCATCTCATTTAGTTGATATCATGTACTTTTGTTATGGATGCTATCATGTGAAATGAGTGGAAATGAAGTAGTTAAATGAGTTTGTATAAATGGTTAGAGAGACGCCTGGGCCGCTAATCTAAGCCATGCATCATTCATGGTGGAAATTTACTTACATACTATGGTGAACCTTCTGTGATACACCTTGCAATAAAAAACTATTCCAAATGGTAAATAAAAAGGGTGTTGAGATTGTTCATTTTGTTTGTTTGTCTTGTCATTTTGATATGGGCTTGTTCCATATCTGGGACAAGAGGTACCCCAGTTGACGCTCTTGATGATACTATTATTACTTACAATGATATAATTGAACTTGCTTTGTTTCCTAAGTTGAGTAACATGGTGTAGTACTTGTATTCAAGGGGCATGAGACATCAACCTTTACTTTATCAAGCACACTACTCATATTTGCTTTCACTTTAACCTTAATCATTCAAGATGCTATGATAGGGGCAATGAGAGCTTGACACCAATGAATACCTTATTGCAATCATTAACTTAAGTAGAAGAGTTTGGAAGTTGGATGAAACTTATGCATGCTTTACCTCTACTCACATATACATCTTTCCAAAGTGTACACCTATCATATTCAGATTTTCATCTACACTCTATGACCATTGTAGGATGTTCTACTTATCATTATGCATACATGTGTTCCATATTACTTGCTACTATGTTACACTTTGTGAACTATCAATGAACATCCTTGTCTTGAATACTTGATATCACTTCATAAACTATTTGCATATTGCTACTCCTTTGAAGAATGAATCATTTGACTATATGTAGCAATAGTAATCATCTTTGATATCCATTGTTAAGTATTAAATTGCAAAGTCCATGTTAGTTTTATCATCTTCATACTCGAGGACGAGCATGGATTAAGCTTGGGGATGTTGATGCATGTAAAATGCATACATGAACTTTGCACTTTAATTGCTTATATTCCAATCATATTTGCATCATATAAGGGTTATATCAATGTTTTATCATGATTTTGGGAATACTTCATTTTTCCATTTATTTGGAATTAACCCTGCACAGGCAGAAAACCCTAGTTTTGTATTTTAATGTTTCAGGGACCCAAACGTCAACGAAATCACCTGGAAATTTACGGGCGTCAATATTTGGAAGGAAGAAGGACTACGGAAAAAGGAAGCAAGCAAACGGAGGCCCGAGGGCCAAACGGGTGGCCCACGCGGCCAGGTACTGTGGCCGCGTGGGACCCACCCGTTTGGGCCTCGTGGCTCCGTTGCCGTCGATCTTCGCTCCACCGCCTTCGTCTTGACCTAAAAACGCCTATAAAAAAGGTCCCCCGTCGTTCTCTGGAAGGAGCGCCGCACAAACACAGAAACACCGAAACGGAGATCAGGAGCTGCAGATTGGAGGGGGAAAACTCCGGCGGGGCGCTGCCGGCGTGGTCTCCATCTTCTCCATCGACTTCTCCACCGTCTCCATGATGAAGAGGGAGTAGTCCACCTCTGGACTATGGGTTTGTGGAAGTAACTTATGTATCTCTCCTCTCTTGAGCTTCACTAATTAGCACCGTATGAGCTGCTGAACATGATTACGGTCACCGTTGTAATACCTTTGTGGTGGATCTTTATGAGTTAATATATGTTTGAGATTGCAATGTTTGTTTCAGTTATGAGTATAGATGCATATTATGTACCCCGTTCTTGTCTACTTGTTTTGATCAAGCATGTTTATGAGAGCGTGTGGGGGGAATGTGAGTAACGGGGGGTGGCTAGTGCAGTGAACGTGAGAGAAAGTTCTGCGATCCACTTTGGTATCTTTACCTTACTTTGTTACCTCACTAGGGATAAACTAAAATACCATGCTACCGGGGATGTGGGCGTGACCATTGCCACTACTCCATGACTAGATCTAGCATGTTCTTATTTTCACTTCATGTCATGATACTTAATGCTATACTCTGAGTTATCTTAATTACTGAGGTGTTATGATTTAGTTCGCATCTTGGTGGAGTATAAGAGAGGTTAATAACCAAAAGATCTCTATGTTAGGACGTGATGCCCATATATCTAAGTAACTTGTTATCAAACCCTGTGTTGCAATCTCATATGTTAACTTTGTGTGTTCCATTGTCTACCACTTTATAAAGAGAGAGTGCATTTGTGAAACCATGAACCCCAGTCCATTTTTAATCATAAGAAACACCTTTCCAACACCATATACCACTTTTCTATTTTCAGCCATCATTAAATCCGAAAATACAAAAATACTTTTCATCTTGCATACATCATTAAAAACCCAAAAATATCATTTATCATTGCATCCACCATCATTGCATATTTATTTCTTGTTTGCATTGCATAACTATCCTGATATCATTCTTACACCTTGTGCTTGACAACCACAGGTGAGGTTGAGGACCAAAACATCTAACCTTGTTTTGTAGGTAACCAAAAGAAGGATAAGAAGATAAATCTACCACTTCAGATTCCCCGAGAGTTCGATATTAAACCCTCGAGTCACCCCTCGTGGGGAAAACTGTCTTCCACTATACTATACACTCTGCACTTGGAGTCTCAACCTAAATCCCGTTATTTGTGCAGGCATCAAGACTTGCTCTTCGGGATCATCAACCATCTTCACTTTGGCTTTTGCTTTAAATTTGCCTTATTTTTGTTGCCAAGGATTTGTTTTGATCTAACTCTCACTTGTCTTCCTTGTATCTTTTGGATCCTTGTTGCTCTACTCAAGATTTGTTTTGTGCTTTCTTAAGTTAGGAAAAGCAATGATCCAATTATTGTGCATTGACATTCAAAAGTCATACTTCTTGATAATGCACTATTCTTTGGGAAGCTATCCTACTTTGAGTAGAACACGTTCTTTAAATTGGTATTGCAATTTCTTGCCTTTCTTGAACTTGACTAGTGTTTGAATAATATGTTTATATGGAGAGTGATGATCTCATTTGTGTGCATTTTGTATTCAAATGCAAGATCATAAATAATGCACACATCTTGGGGGAGCAAGCCTATATGCTTGTTGAACATTAGTTGTCTTCGTTTGGTATTTGATCCCGATGACGTGTCTCTTTGGAAGACAAACATTTCTCGTCTTGGTACTTTGTGCCATCATGAGAAGTGTAGAGGGTTTGGTTTTTCCTTGATGATATCTTCATCAATTGGTATCTTGCTTTCTTTTGGTATCCTTTTAATTTGGTATCTTCAATCATGTGTTGATTTGGGTTTTTGATATAATTTGGACAATTCTTTTTCTTGTCACACTTGTGTGTGCTTTCTTGGTTTAATTGGTGTTTTGTCCAAATTGTATCCCGTTTGGTTCTTGGAAGTCTTGTGCATGCATATTTACTATATGTATATCTTATGGCATGCTTACTTTCGTTGATCCAATATATAGAATAAACTCCATCAAATCCTAAATTGCTAAGATGTGCATGAAATTCAATTTCATATCAATATGCACATATTTTGTGGAGTTTGTCCTATGTATTGTAGTTGCTCTAACTACTTTGGACCCAATGAGTTTGGGTACCATTTGTACTTGAATTTGTTTTAGGTACATTGGAGATGCATTGGAAGCTTGTCTCATTTACAAGGAAGGTGTTATCACCATGTGCTTATTGGAGTCAAGGTCGGATGATCGTGAACTCTTATCTTCTACATCACCAATGCTATCTCGGTAACAAGTATCTACCCCATGCATACTTTTCTAGCTTTCAACCTTGTGTAGGTTGTTTCTTGGCATGATTTCCTTTATGCGATACTTGTTATCTTTCTCGGAGCATCCCTTTTATCACCTCATCCCTTGTGGGACATTTTTTGATGCTATGATGAGATTGTGATGGAATTTCATCCATATCCTTCTAAGATAAAATTGAGCTTTGTGCTATGCTTTTAAGCAATGATCTTATTGGTATATATATGACTTCCTCTTGGATACCATGTTCTTCACCGTTGTATCTATTTTGTGTGTGCATGTTTCTTTTTGGACTTATATCTTCATGATTGATGTCTAATTAGAAACTTATACACATGAGAGTAGCTACATCTTTAATTGGTATTCCAATCCTCTAGTGACCACCCTTTTATTACTTTTGTTTCTTTGGTGGTTTCTAAAAGGCACAAGCTTTGTTTTTCATTTGGTATGCTTTTGCATCTTAATAAGCTTATGGACCTATTTGCTACTCTTTTGTTTGTGTTCAAAATTATCTAGGAGGGAGTGAGGATTCCATGTTGTGCACAACATATTAAAATGAAAATCCTACTTTGTGCACGTACCTTGGGGAGTTCCCTCGTGTTTTTTAGAACACTTCTTTGGATCCTTTTGTTTGCTTGCTTCTTTCGTCGAAGTATCTTTCTCTTTGATATTCTTTTGAAACTTTTGGATTCTCGATATAGTTTGATCTCCCTTCATCTATTCATCATTGGATATGTGCATTTGATTTCACCATATTATGAGAAATGCACACTTTATGGGGGAGCTCTTTTTATATTGGCCTTCTAGATTTTTCCTCCCATTTCGGCAATCGATGCCAATGGGGGAGAAGTTTAGAGGGTTTAGTGAATATGGTTTTGTTCTTTGTTCTCTTGCATCCTTGTCTTTGTGTTGCATGGTTGCTTAATTCATTATATAAACCCTCGTAAAAGGGATTGTCATCAATTACCAAAATGGGGGAGATTGAAAGGGCATGTGTTGCCCCATGCGTAGTTTTGGTAATTAATGACAATCCTTATGGACTAATGTTTGGATTGAGATATACTTGTAGATCTTGTCCATAGGAAAAGATTGGAGTTCATGTGTTGGACTCTAGAAGATTTCATGATGACCAAGGTTCCATCCAAGGGTTTAGATGAAGAATGGTCATGTGAAGAGTTGAGCTTATTGCAAGCATGGCTTGGAAATAAGATTGAGTGACTTCTTGTTTATCTCCAATCCATCATCTATATCAAGTTAAGAAGATGAAGTGCAAGTGGATTCATGAAGATGGAGTTTAGCAAGGCTCTCCCATAATGGTGTATGGGGGTATTTAGAGAAGTCTTCATCAAGCATGTGCTAGCAAGCACAATCAAGAAAGGTGTTTCAATTGAGAGAGTCAAGATCGTCATCACGAGCTCAAGTGGAATGCGCAAGGCAAAGGTATGATCTTGATAGGTTTTCTATTTACCGATCTCGTGGTGTTAGTGGGAGACGGGTTATAGGATAGACGGCGTACTATCAAGAGGGGCTCTCAAGTGAGTAACTTGATCGCACCTTTGTGGAGAGCTCAACCTTTGCATATTTGGCATATCATCTTTCTTGGTTCTTATTTGGCTTTTATTCATGTGAGAATTTAGAGTTTGTGTTCATCTCCATACCAAGCTCTAGTTCATCAAAAACGGATTTCATTTGGATATCTTGTGGTGTTTTTGATGTTGGAGGTTTTACCGGTTCGTCTCTTGTAGAGAGTTCAATCTCTCCTCTTGTGTTATCCTCCGCACATGATGGACTATGATGTGTTATGCATTGATCTTGTTGTGCTTGTGATTATCTTCGGAGCAAGCCCAAGATCATTGAAAACGGAGTCCGGATGGAAAACGTGTTTGCGTTCTCGGTGTTGGAAATATTACCGGTCCTCCTCGAGATAAGATCCACACCTCCCATGTGTGATATCTCGTCGTTATCTTTCAACAAAGTTGGTTTCATCGCATTTGGATTTTTATTGAAAAAGATATGGATTTTAGAATGGTTTTTCTGCGCAGGCCGGCTCCCAGGCCGGCCAAGGCCGAGCTCCTGGCCGGGCGGCTAGGGTAGCAGGCGGCTCCCTGGCCGGCCCAGGCCGGGCTCCAGGCCGGGCGGCTCGGGTAGCAGGCCGGCTCCCTGGCCGGTCCTGGCCGGGCGGCTCGGGGAGCAGCCGGCTCCCTGGCCGGCCAGGCCGGGCCACAGGCCGGCTCGCCCAGCTCGCGGGAAAATCAGCCAACGGCCATTTTTTTCTAGTGGACTTTTAAAGGGGTTTCTTCCCCATTGTTTGATACATCTCTTGAGCAAGTTTTTCTCCCCTCTCTCCTCCATTGTTGATCTTTGGAAAAAGCTTGCCTTCCTCTCATTCCCTCCCATGATTCTTGCATATCTTTGAGGGAAATTGAGAGGAGATCTAGATCTACATTTTCATCCAATCCATTCTCCTCTAAGTGAGGGGAACTAGTAGATCGTGATTTTGAAGTTCCATTTGTTGTGTTCTTCGTTGTTCTTCCTCTCTTTCCCCTCATAAGCATTAGTTGCTTGTGGTGGGATTCGAGGTGAAGGGTTTGAGCCTTGTGCTCTTGCCATTGCTTCGTTGCATCGGTTAGTGCTCTCACGAGGATTCGTGGAAGTTGAAAGCTTGTGAACTTGTTACTCTTGGGTCTTTGGACCCTAGTCGCCCGTGTGTGGTTGAGACTCTTGTGTGGTCACTTGTAGCTATTCGGGAGCCCCCAATCCCGTTGTGGGTTGTCCCCGGATCGTTGTTGAAAGGCTCTGGATTTCGCTCTTCGAAGGATTCCGATAGTGGAAGGTGAACCAAACCTTTGTGGTGCGGTTCATCGGAGAAGAAGGTGAAACCTTTGTGGTTGTTGAACCATTGTGTTGGTTCACACCTCTCCAACGAGACGTACTCCCTTAACAAGGAGGAACTCGGGAATACATCCTCGTACTCCGCGTGCCTCGGTTATTTCTATACCGAGCTTTTTACTTATGCACTTTACTTTGTGATAGCCTTCGTGCTTGAAGTATTCTATATTGCTATCTCCTTGTTGCTTGTCTTGCTTAGCATAAGTTGTTGGTGCACAGGTGAGCCTAGTTTATTTAGGTTGTTGGCTTGTTAATTTAAACACATAGTTTTATTCCGCAATTATCAAGCCTAAACCGGAAAGTTTTTATCGCCTATTCACCCCTCTAGGCGACATCCTTGTCCTTTCAACGTCCGATATGTAGATCTTACTCCAGCCATTGGAGATCTTGGTCCTCGTTGTTGTCGGTGCCGCCATCCGCCGCGATCTAAGCTGCCGCTCCTGTGCGCCTAAGATTTAAGTCAACACCGTCACCATCTTCAGAGACGAAAAAAATGAGATTTGTC